>VHKM01000784.1:0-121837 GCA_007210695.1 Neogobius melanostomus | reverse complement strand
TCGGGAAAGCAGCGGTGGCCCGATGATTGACTTTTTTTATCGGGATCACGCGACGCCACGTTCATTCTGTGCCAATTTCTTTTGTCACGACCAAAGTTAATCTTATTTCTTCATTCATTTTATTTCCGCGTGCTCTGCGAGGGGGCGCCTTATCGCGCCCCATTTTAAATTAATATATCACACATCCCCGGAGTCGACGACTCGACCAACGATTCATTGTTACACTCAAATCCGCCATCAGTCTTGTGCAGTTACAACTCTGGAACATCGGCTGGGACAGCGTGAAACACGTGGACGCCCGAACTCATGGCGTGCCATGGACAACACGTTATGTGCCTCATGAGAAGTTGATGTGTGTAATAACACTTTAAATTCGCACTGTTAGATGATCTGGAGCGAACGGGAGTCACTGCGGTTCAACGCCCCTAGGACGAGTACGTTTTCAATATGCGAGGGCACGAAAGGCGCCTTCGGCCGCCAGATCACGTCGATTTTTCCCAAAATGGCCGACCTCCTGGGTGGTTGCTTAGCACCACGTAATGTACCTTTTATTTGTTCGGACAGTCGTGAACACCGATCGCGTGCTACAAATTTTGGCTTACTTACGCCAAAGTTACACCGGAGTCGTTGCCATGGCAACACAGTGGGAAAGTGGGCGCTGGGCCTCAATGCACATATTTTGGTTCGGGTCACGTTTGTAACGGCTATGTTTGTGCCAAATGTTCTTTTCGTCTACGACAGAAGTTAATTTTTTTCCTCATTCATTTTATGTTGGTGTCTGCAGGGGGCGCTATGCGCGCCCATTTTCAAATTCCTAGTATCACCACATCTGCGGGTCGACGACTCGACCAACGATTCAAGTTACGCTCAAATCGGCTTCAGTTTGTGCGCAGGTTATTTGACTCTCTTGAACGCGTTCAATTCGGCTGCGCAGCGTAGCGCTGAAAACAGGACGCCGAATTCATGGCGTTGCCATGGACAACACCGTTAATCCTATGTATGAAAGTTTTAATAACTATTTGGATGTCCCACTTGTGTAGAATGATCTGGAGCAACGGGAGCAGCTGTTGTTCAACGCCCCTAGGACGACTTCGTTTTCAAAATGCGGAGTGCACGAAATGGTGCCTTCGGCGGACAGATTACTCAATTTTCACCAAAATGGCCGATCCTCCTGTTGGTTGCCAGCAACCATGTAATGTACTTTTTGTTCAGACAGTCATGACGCACGCGATGTACTAATTTTGGTTTGGCTGCGACAAGTTGACATCGGTGTCGTTGCCCATTGGCAACACGAGTGGAAAAGGGGCGTGGCCTCAATAACGTTTTTTGTTCGGGGTCACGTGACAGATGTTTTGTGCCAAATTTCGTTGTCTATGACAAAGTCAATTTTTTCCTCATTCATTTTATTTGGTGCTCTGCAGGGAGGCGCTTATCGCGCCCATTTTCAAATTTCATATATCAAAACATTCCAGGTGGTCGAAGACTCGCCAACGATTCAATTTCGACTGAAATCTCCACAGTATGTGGGAGGTAGACTGTTGAACGCAGGCGTGCGAGCGCTGAAATGGACGCCGAAAAAATGTCATTGGCGTGTGCTCATGACAACACCGTTAATTCCTATAGAAAGTTTTTAATAACTTTTATGTCCCCACATTGTGATGTAGATGATTGGATCCTGGCGAACGTGGAGTCGCTGCGTCACGCCTAGGAGAGTTCGTTCCCAATGCGGGAGCGCACGGAAATGGCGCCTTCCGGCCGCCAGATCGCTCTTCTGGCCAATATGGCCGCCCCCTGCTGGTTGCCCTAGCAACCGCGTAATATGTTTTCTGTTGCGCTTTAGGACCAATGACTGCTGCCAAATTTCTTTTTTCGTCTACGACGAACTAAAATTTTTCGGGCGATTTGGGATTTTGGGGGGTCTAGCCATAGGGTGCAATGTTAACGCTGTTTTTCCAGGGGGCGCTGACGCGCCATTTTTTTCATTTTTTACATTTGGAGATGTGAAGGTTTTTTTTTTTTCACACTAATTGAATTTTGGGCAAAAATTCAGGACTTTTCGTCGGTGGGAAGTTGCCGAAACTGGCTTTTTAGGGGGAGAAGAAAAAAAAAATAATAATAATTAAAGCCGCAAGCGGCATTTAGAGGCCTCGAGGGTCTCGTTTGGCCGGTTGACGCCGGTGGCCGCACGCCGCCCCAATAACCGGGAGGCGCTGCCGCGCCCTACCTGCCGCACTAGGTCGAAGAGCAAAGGCAAGAAATGGCGCCTCGGCGCCAGATCACTCGATTTTTCCCAAAATAGCCGACCTCCTGTTGGTTGCCTAGCAACCATGTAATGTACTTTTTGTTGGACAGTCATGACGCACGCTAGGGTGCATCAACGCCCCAATGTCAACCAATTATTCTGTCCCAGTTTAAAAACATTCCTTTGGTCATAAAAAGAATTTCTACCAATTTTTGTCTAATTCCAACATTGTTTAGGGGGTCCACCTCAATAAGCAAGATTTGCATTGGGTTATATGGGCATTCTATAGCGATATTCATGTAGTTGAATGTTATTTGCTCTTTTACTTATGTAATATTTTACAATGGTACTGAATTTGATTAAATAACTATTCTTTGCTTGTTTATTTCAGCTGTTTGTGAAGTCTGCAATCTTTGAAAGTGAGTTTTTACAAAATATTTCAATTTTATCTAATTTTGTATTAAACCTTTTAATTTAATTTTTATTGAACTTATTATGTTATACTTTCATGTTGTCACAATTCTAGAGCCTGTTTTACAAATGTTATATGCAAACTTTATTAGTCATTATAGGGGTTTTAGATTTAGCACATGTTGACTGTTAACACATTGAGTGCCGCGCTGTTTTGGGGATTGAGCTGTAGAGTGCCAATAATCCAGACCATTTTTTCATGACCACAGATCAAATACAGGTCACGTAACTGCAGCCTGTGTGACAGTCCAGAAGCAGCTTGGACAAGTTCTCCTTTGGTCAGCCTGTCGTCACCATGTTGGTGAGATTATCCTGTGTCATGTTTTTGATGATCTGAAGATTGAGTCATCCAAGTCTCCAGAATGCTGTTTTAGACTTTAGCTCAGCATTCAACACTATAATCCCACAGCAGCTAATACACAAACTGCTCCACCTGGGGATCAACACATCACTGTGCAACTGGCTGCTGGACTTTCTGACGGGGAGACCACAGGCTGTACGTGTTGGCGGAAATCCTCCAGAACATCACACTGAACACGGGGGCTCCCCAAGGCTGTGTGCTGAGCCCCTCCTGTTCACTCTGCTGACCCATGACTGCGCTCCAAAGTACAACTCAAACCTCTTCATCAAGTTTGCAGACGACACAACAGTGGTGGGGTCTCATCAGCAACAGAGACGAGTCAAACTACAGGAGTGAGGTGAGCAGTCTGGCCATGTGGTGCACACAGAACAATCTCTCTCTAAAATGTGGAGAAGACAAAAGAGATTGTTATGGATTTTCGAAGAGCGCGGGTCCAGCATGCTCCTCTAATAATTATTATAGGAGCATGCTTGATTATAATCAACGGTGCTGCAGTGGAGAGGGTGACCAGCACTAAGCTCCTGGGTGTGCATATCACAGTGAACCTCTCCTGGACCATGCACCACTACATCACTGGTCAAGAAAAGTAATCAGTGGTCTCACTTTGTCCGCAAGTTAAGAAGAGCCAGAGTCCCAGCCTCTGTTATGTGCAACTTCTACAGAGGGACTATAGAGAGCATCCTGACCAGCTCCATCACTGTGTGGCACTTCTACAGAGGGACTATAGAGAGCATCCTGACCAGCTCCATCACTGTGAGGCTCTTCTACAGAGGGACTATAGAGAGCATCCTGACCAGCTCCATCACTGTGTGGCTCTTCTACAGAGGGACTATAGAGAGGCATCCTGACCAGCTCCATCACTGTGTGGCACTTCTACAGAGGACTATAGAGAGCATCCTGACCAGCTCCATCACTGTGTGGCACGGCGCCAGCACTGCCTCCTGCCGAAAGAGCCTCCAGCACATGGTGAGAGCAGCGGAGATGATCTGTGGAGCCCCTCTCCCCTCTATTAAGGACATGTATTCCACCCGTCTCACCCGCAAAGCCGTCAGAATCACCAGGGACCCTATGCACCCATCACACAGTCTCTTCAAGGTAATACTTCAGGGAGGAGACTGCGGCATCTACGGGCCAGGTCCAGTCGACTTAAGAACAGTTTCATACACAAGGCCATTGGGAAGGTGAACTCCCTCCCACCCCTCTTCCCCACCCCCTGCTCCACAATCAAGAATGAGAGAAATCTAATTTCAAATCATTCACATGGTTTGACAAATTAAAAAAAAAAATCTTGAATCTTGAGACAGGTGTTAAGCTTAGTTCAGATTTCTTGGCATCAGCAAGGGGTGAAGGACATGACCAGAACGTGCTGCAAGTTGTTGAGAAGGACCGTAAAGAACAGCCCAACTTGCGAAAAGGCAAAGGACATAGCGACTAACTGAAGAATCTACCAAATAACTACCATTGACTTTAAAACATTGCTGAATGTAGAATAAATTTAACTATATTTAACTTTTTAAACATTGGATAAATCATTTAGAACAATGTTGAAAACAACATATACTATCTGAATTCATTGCGTTGAAACTATCGTCTCCGATGAGTTGAAACATTTAAAAGATGTAGCGAATGGTTAATGTTATATAATGAACACTTCTAACACCCGTTGTATAAATGTAGCATCATACTATTGAATATAATCAAATAAAAACTGAGATGTACTATTGCAATATCTATATACAACTCTGTATGCAATATTATTTAACAAAATGACATAAAATGAAATGGAAATATGCCAAATGGCGAATTTTCGATATTTAGACACAATTCAGTTGAATGGTGGACCACCTAAATGTACTTAAACTTCACCAAACTTTGCCATACATTTCTTTTTTTATATATAAAAAAACTAGACAAGGGACAAAATGATCCATTGAAGTTAAAAAAAAATGGGGCGTTTGATGCACCCTAACGCACGTGTGTACCAATTTTGGTTTGACTGCGCCAAAGTTGACACCGGGTCGTTGCCATGGCAACACGATGGGAAAAGAGGCGTGGCCATGATTGACTTTTTTTATCGGGATCACGTGACGCACGTCTGTGCCAAATTCTTTTGTCTACGACAAAGTTTGATCTTATTCTGCATTCATTTTTATTTGGTGCTCTGCAGGGGGCGCTATCGCGGCCATTTTCAAATGTCCTAAATCACAACATCCGGGGTCGACAACTCGACCAACGATTAAAGTTACGCTCAATCGGCTTCAGTTTGTGCGAGTTATGACTCTTTGAACGCGGCAGCGAGCCCTGAAAACGGACGCCGAATTCATGGCGTTGCCATGACAACACCGTTAATCCTATTAGAAAGTTTTTAATAACTTTTAATGTCCCACTTGTGTAGATGATCTGGAGCGAACGGGGAGTCGCTGCGTTCACGCCCTAGGACGAGTTCGTTCAAATGCGAGTGCACGAAATGGCGCCTTCGGCGACAGATTACTCAATTTTTCCCAAAATGGCCGACCTCCTGTTGGTTGCCTAGCAACCATGTAATGTACTTTTTGTTCAGACAGTCATGACGCACGCGTGTACTAATTTGGTTTGGCTGCGCCAAAGTTGACACCGGGTCGTTACCATGGCAACACGGTGGGAAAAGGGGCGTGGCCATCATTGACTTTTTTGATCGGTATCACGTGACGGATGTCTGTGCCAAATTTCATTTGTCTACGACAAAGTTCAATTTTATTCTTCATTTTTATTTGGTGCTCTGCAGGGGGCGCTATGGCGCCCATTTTCAAATTTCCTATATCACAACATCCGGGGTCGACGACTCGACCAACGATTCAAGTTTGGCTCAAATCGGCCACAGTTTGTGCGAGTTATGACTGTATAAAGGTGACGGCGAGCACCGAAAACGGACACCGATTCATGGCGTTGCCATGACAACACCGTTAATCCTATTAGAAAGTTTTTAATAACTTTTGATGTCCCACTTGTGTAGATGATCTGGAGCGAACGGGGAGTCGCTGCGTTCAACGCCCTAGGACGAGTTCGTTCAAATGCGAGGGCACGAAATGGCGCCTTTGGCGCCAGATTACTACATTTTTCCCAAAATGGCCGCCCTCCTGTTGGTTGCCTAGCAACCATGTAATGTACTTTTTTGTTCGGACTGTCATGACGCACGCGTGTACCAATTTTGGTTTGGCTGCGCCAAAGTTGACATCGGGTCGTTGCCATGGCAACACGGTGGGGAAAGGGGCGTGGCCTCAATGCATTTTTGTTCGGGTCATGTGACGTATGTCTGTGCCAAATTTCTTTTGTCTACGACAAAGTTCACATTTTTCCTCATTAATTTTTATTTGGTGCTCTGCAGGGGGCGCTATCGCGCCATTTCAAATTTCATATATCAAAACATCCGGGGTCGAGGACTGGACCAACGATTCAAGTTTCGCTCAAATCGGCCAGAGTATGTGCGAGTTATGACTGTTTGAAGTCGGTGGCGAGCGCTGAAATGGACGCCGAATTCATGGCGTTGCCATGACAACACCGTTAATCCTATTAGAAAGTTTTTAATAACTTTTGATGTCCCACTTGTGTAGATGATCTGGAGCGAACGGGGAGTCGCTGCGTTAAAAGCCCTAGACGAGTTCGTTAAAATGCGAGGGCACGAAATGGCGCCTTCGGCGTCAGATCGCTCTTCTGGCCATATGGCCGCCCTCCTGATGGTTGCCTAGCAACCGCGTAATATGTGTTTTTGTTTGGCTTCACATGAACAATCACTGTGCCGAATTTTTTTCGTCTACGACGAAGTCAAGTTTTCGGGCATCTCCATAGGCGCAATGTAATTTTGATTTTCCAGGGGGCGCTGGCGCGCCATTTTTTTGATTTTTTATATTTTCTAAATGTGAAGAATTTTGTTTTCACGTGTTTGAATTTTGTGCAAAAAATCAGGACTTTTCGTCAGTGGGAAAGTGGACTTTGAGGGGGAGAAGAAAAATAATAATAATAATAATAATAATAATTAAAGCCGCAAGCGGCATTTAGAGGCCCTCGAGGGTCTCGTTTGGCCGGTTGACGCCGGTGGCCGCACGCCGCCCCAATAACCGGGAGGCGCTACCGCGCCCCTACCTGCCACACTAGGTCGAGATTATAAAAGAGCAAGGCAAGAAATGGCGCCTTCGGCGCCAGATCACTGGATTTTTCCCAAAATGGCCGACCTCCTGTTGGTTGCCTAGCAACCATGTAATGTACTTTTTTATTCGGACAGTCATGACGCACGCGTGTACCAATTTTGGTTTGGCTGCGCCAAAGTTGACACCGGGTGGTTGCCATGGCAACACGATAGGAAAAGAGGCGTGGCCATGATTGACTTTTTTTATCGGGATCACGTGACGCACGTCTGTGCCAAATTTCTTTTGTCTACGACAAAGTTTGATCTTATTCTTCATTCATTTTTATTTGGTGCTCTGCAGGGGCAAATGTCCTAAATCACAACATCCGGAGTTGACGACTCGACCAACGATTCAAGTTACGCTCAAATCGGCTTCAGTTTGTGCGAGTTATGAGTCTTTAAACACGGCGGCGAGTCCTGAAAACGGACGCCGAATTCATGGCGTTGCCATGACAACACCGTTAATCCTATTAGAAAGTTTTTAATAACTTTTGATGTCCCACTTGTGTAGATGATCTGGAGCGAACGGGGAGTCGCTGCGTTCAACGCCCTAGGACGAGTTCGTTCAAATGGGAGAGCATGAAATGGCGCCTTCGGCGCCAGATTACTACATTTTTCCCAAAATGGCCGACCTCCTGTTGGTTGCCTAGCAACCATGTAATGTACTTTTTTGTTCGGACTGTCATGACGCACGCGTGTACCAATTTTGGTTTGGCTGCGCCAAAGTTGACATCGGGTCGTTGCCATGGCAACACGGTTGGGAAAGGGGCGTGGCCTCAATGACTTTTTTGTTCGGGTTCACGTGACGGATGTCTGTGCCAAATTTCTTTTGTCTACGACAAAGTTAAAAAATTTTCCTCATTCATTTTTATTTGGTGCTCTGCAGGGGGCGCTATCGCGCCCATTTTCAAATTTCCTATATCACAACATCCGGGGTCGACGACTCGACCAACGATTCAAGTTTCGCTCAAATCGGCCACAGTATGTGGGAGTTATGACTGTTTGAACGCGGCGGCGAGCGCTAAAAATGGACGCCGAATTCATGGCGTTGCCATGACAACACCGTTAATCCTATTAGAAAGTTTTTAATAACTTTGATGTCCCACTTGTGTAGATGATCTGGAGCGAACGGGGAGTCGCTGCGATCAACGGCCTAGGACGAGTTCGTTCAAATGCGAGGGCACGAAATGGCGCCTTCGGCGCCAGATCGCTCTTCTGGCCAATATGGCCGCCCTCCTGATGGTTGCCTAGCAACCGCATAATATCTTTTTTTGTTTGGCTTCACGTGACCAATCACTGTGCCGAATTTTGTTCGTCTACGACGAACTAAAATTTTCGGGGATTTCGGGATTTTGAGGGGTCTGGCCATAGGGCGCAATGTTAACGTGGTTTTTCCAGGGGGCGCTGACGCGCCATTTTTTGAATTTTTACATTTTGGAGATGTGAAGTTTTTTTTTTTCACCTAATTGAATTTTGGGCAAAAATTCAGGACTTTTCATCAGTGGGAAGTTGCCGAAACTGGCTTTTTAGGGGGAGAGGAAAAATAATAATAATAATAAGAAAACCCGTACAATAACAATATAGCGCCGCCTTCGGCGGCGCATATTTATATATTCGGAAGGTCTCACGTCCAGTAATCCAACCGTGGGTTTATTATCAAGTACGAGCGCGTTGCGCTCGTCTTTTACCTGTTCTTTTTCAATATTTCCCAATGGGTTTTTTTTTTGGTATTTTTGTGCGAGCAGAAGCAAATATGCCGCTTTCGCGGCAAAGACCTATGTTATCGGATAGGCCTCGATGCCCTGAGTCACTCTAGCAGTGTTTTGAGTGCTGGTGAGTGGCCATGGTCGATGACGAGCGCGTTGCGCTCGTCATCGACTGCTTTCTTGTCCATGTTGCGCCTTGCCTGTGGTTTTCACCTTTTTTTCTTCGAGCAGCAACAAATGTGCCGCTTTCGCGGCACACGCTTATATCACCGGACAGGTCGGGGTGCCGGGAGTGTCGTTATTACTGTGTAATGCATGGGGAGCGCTCCGCGCTCTGTTTCTTGAGCGCTCCGCGCTCTTTTGGGACGTGCGCTACGCGCACGTCTTTCATCAGTGCGCTCCGCGCACTGCTTGTACAATAACAACAGGCCCGGACCCTGTCAGGCTCTCGGGCCTAATAAGAAAAACCCGTACAATAACAATATAGCGCCGCCTTCGGCGGCGCATATTTATATATTCGGAAAGGTCTCACGTCCAGTAATCCAACCGTGGGGTTTATTGTCAAATACGAGCGCGTTGCGCTCCTCTTTTACCTCTTCTTTCTCAATATTTCCCAATGGGTTTTTTTTTTTCGTATTTTTGTGCGAGCAGAAGCAAATATGCCGCTTTCGCGGCAAAGACCTATATTATCGGATAGGTCTCGATGCCCTGAGTCACTCTAACAGTGTTTTGAGTGCTGGTGAGTGGCCATGGTCGATGACGAGCGCGTTGCGCTCGTCATCGACTGCTTTCTTGTCCATGTTGCGCCTTGCCTGTGGTTTTCACCTTTTTTTATTCGAGCAGCAACAAATGTGCCGCTTTCGCGGCACACGCTTACATCACCGGACAGGTCGTGGTGCCGGGAGTGTCGTTATTACTGTGTAATGCATGGGGAGCGCTCCGCGCTCTGTTTCTTGAGCGCTCCGCGCTCTTTTTGGGACGTGCGCTACGCGCACGTCTTTCGTCAGTGCGCTCCGCGCACTGCCTGTACAATAACAACAGGCCCGGACCCTGTCAGGCTCTCGGGCCTAATAAGAAAAACCCATACAATAACAATATAGCGCCGCCGAAGGCGGCGCATATTTATATATTCGGAAAGGTCTCACGTCCAGTAATCCATCCGTGAGGTTCATTGTCAAATACGAGCGCGTTGCGCTCGTCTTTTACCTCTTCTTTGTCAATATTTTCCAATGGATTTTTTTTTTCGTATTTTTGTGCGAGCAGAAGCAAATATGCCGCTTTCGCGGCAAAGACATATATTATCGGATAGGGCTCGATGCCCTGAGTCACTGTAACAGTGTTTTGAGTGCTGGTGAGTGGCCATGGTCGATGACGAGCGCGTTGCGCTCGTCATCGACTGCTTTCTTGTCCATGTTGCGCCTTGCCTGTGGTTTTCACCTTTTTTTCTTCGAGCAGCAACAAATGTGCCGCTTTCGCGGCACACGCTTATATCACCGGACAGGTCGGGGTGCCGGGAGTGTCGTTATTACTGTGTAATGCATGGGGAGCGCTCCGCGCTCTGTTTCTTGAGCGCTCCGCGCTCTTTTAGGGACGTGCGCTACGCGCACGTCTTTCGTCAGTGCGCTCCGCGCACTGCTTGTAGAATAACAACAGGCCCGGACCCTGTCAGGCTCTCGGGCCTAATTAAAGCCGCAAGCGGCATTTAAAGGCCCTCGAGGGTCTCGTTTGGCCGGTTGACGCCGGTGGCCGCACGCCGCCCCAATAACCGGGAGGCGCTGCCGCGCCCTACCTGCCACAGTAGGTCGAGATTATAAAAGAGCAAAGGCAAGAAATGGCGCCTTCGGCGCCAGATCACTGGATTTTTCCTAAAATGGCCGACCTCCTGATGGTTGCCTAGCAACCATGTAATGTACTTTTTTGTTCGGACAGTCGTGACGCACGCGTGTACCAATTTTGGTTTGGCTGCGCCAAAGTTGACATCGGGTCGTTGCCATGGCAACACGGTGGGAAAAGGGGCGTGGCCTCAATGACTTTTTTGTTCGGGGTCACGTGACGGATGTCTGTGCCAAATTTCTTTTGTCTACGACAAAGTTACATTTTTTCCTCATTCATTCTTATTTGGTGCTCTGCAGGGGGCGCTATCGCGCCCATTTTCAAATTTCCTATATCAAAACATCTGGAGTCCAGGACTCGACCAACGATTCAAGTTTCGCTCAAATCGGCCACAGTATGTGCGAGTTACGACTCTTTGAACGTGGCGGCGAGTCCTGAAAACGGACGCCGAATTCATGGCGTTGCCATGACAACACCGTTAATCCTATTAGAAAGTTTTTAATAACTTTTGATGTCCCACTTGTGTAGATGATCTGGAGCGAACGGGGAGTCGCTGCGTTCAACGCCCTAGGACGAGTTCGTTAAAATGCGAGGGCACGAAATGGCGCCTTCGGCGCCAGATCGCTCTTCTGGCCAATATGGCCGCCCTCCTGATGGTTGCCTAGCAACCGCGTAATATGTTTTTTTGTTTGGCTTCACATGAACAATCACTGTGCCGAATTTTTTTCGTCTACGACGAAGTCAAGTTTTCGGGCATCTCCATAGGCGCAATGTAATTTTGATTTTCCAGGGGGCGCTGGCGCGCCATTTTTTTGATTTTTTATATTTTCTGAATGTGAAGAATTTGTTTTCACGTGTTTGAATTTTGTGCAAAAAATCAGGACTTTTCGTCAGTGGGAAAGTGGACTTTCAGGGGGAGAAGAAAAATAATAATAAGAAGAAAAACCCGTACAATAACAATATAGCGCCGCCTTAGGCGGCGCATATTTATATATTCGGAAAGGTCTCACGTCCAGTAATCCAACCGTGGGGTTTATTGTCAAATACGAGCGCAACGCGCTCGTATTTTACCTCTTCTTTCTCAATATTTCCCAATGGGTTTTTTTTTTCGTATTTTTGTGCGAGCAGAAGCAAATATGCCGCTTTCGCGGCAAAGACCTATATTATCGGATAGGTCTCGATGCCCTGAGTCACTCTAACAGTGTTTTGAGTGCTGGTGAGTGGCCATGGTCGATGACGAGCGCGTTGCGCTCGTCATCGACTGCTTTCTTGTCCATGTTGCGCCATGCCTGTGGTTTTCACCTTTTTTTATTCGAGCAGCAACAAATGTGCCGCTTTCGCGGCACACGCTTACATCACCGGACAGGTCGTGGTGCCGGGAGTGTCGTTATTACTGTGTAATGCATGGGGAGCGCTCCGCGCTCTGTTTCTTGAGCGCTCCGCGCTCTTTTTGGGACGTGCGCTATGCGCACGTCTTTCGTCAGTGCGCTCCGCGCACTGCCTGTACAATAACAACAGGCCCGGACCCTGTCAGGCTCTCGGGCCTAATAATAATATTTTTTACAAAAACAATATAGCCGTGTTCCCGCCCACCACACATTATACACGTTTGGAAAGCTCTGACCAAGAGCTATGTGTTTGTCGGGGTCATTGGTCGCTGTCATGTCTGTTGTGTGCGTGATTGGCCGCAGAGGTCCAGACTGCGTTGCAGGAACAATAGGCCCTTACGCCATGTATGGTGCTCGGTTTTCGGAAAGCTCTAACTAAGGCGCATGTGACTGGCGGGGTCTTTGGTCACTGCTGACTATCCAGTGAGTAAGGGATTACATGCACATATATATTATAATGGAGCCAATGGCATGGGAGACACATTTACCCTTGCCGCACCCACATCTTTCAAAATAGGATATGTCTATAATGCAATTTTTTACTTGATGAAGTGATACGAATGTTCTTACAACGTTTGCAAAAAAAAAAAATGAAACTGCATTCTTCAACGTATAGATAGGTGGCACTGTTTTTGGAAATTTTAGTGGCTCCCATGGATTTTTTGAATGGGCAAGAAATAAAGAATGTGTCAAATGCACAAGTTTGCATGTCGGTATTGAATTCTTGAAGAATGGGAGAGTTGTGTGCCTCTCCAATTGGATTAACATTAGCCATGTGGGCATCGCCATGAGAATACTGTACATAAGAGGGCATGGGTGTCATTGACTTTTTGGATTGGGATCCATAAGCTATGTCTCTGCCAAAGCTCACACAATTTGGAGAAAGTAATTTTTTGGCTTCAATGCAAAAATATATTTTCACTCTGTAGGGGGCGCTATAGTGTCTACGACCACCATTCCTCCTTTAATCCATTCAGATGTGAAGGGCAGTAAGTGTTTAAGTTTTGGTTCAAATCTGAGTTGTTTTGTGCAAATAGGAGGCATTTTTGATGTGTGAAAATTTGCCAAAATAAAGGTCAATTTTGGGGCTCCACTGGACGGAGACCACAAAAGATAGCGCAATTCTTTGGATAACTTTTGATCCCCATCATGTGTAGATGAGTTAGAAGTGATCAGTAGCTCATTCGGACAAACGCCCTAGGCGGAGTTCGTTCAAATGCGACATGAGCGTAAACGCGGCCTCATTTTTCCACTCAAAATAGGGGACTTCCTGTTTGTCAGGGGTGGGGCCACAATAATGTTTTTTGCTGGTCATCACTTGAACAATGTCTGTGCCGAACGGCGTGACTGTCCGCCAAAGTTCGTTGAGGCTCCGGCTCATCAAATGTTTTTTGCAATTTTGCAGGTGGCGCTGTTGTGTCATTTTGCATTAGCCAAATGAGAACCCCATTTTTTCATAAATTTTTCACCGGACCGGATTTTTCGGTGAATTTTAATTGAGTTTTCGTGCATGTTCAGGGGTCAAAATCCAGTTTCCGTGGGAGGAAAGAAAGAAAGAAAGATATAATAATAATAATAATATTTTTTACAAAAACAATATAGCCGTGTTCCCGCCCACCACACATTATACACGTTTAGAAAGCTCTAACCAAGAGCTATGCGTTTGTCGGGGTCATTGGTCGCTGTCGTGTCTGTTGTGTGTGTGATTGGCCGCATAGGTCCATACTGCGTTGCAGAAACAATAGGCTCTTACGCCATGTATGGCGCTCGGGCCTAATAAGGGTAGCGGTTGCCTTGACCCCCACATATTATACATTTTCGGAAAGCTCTGACTAAGGCGCATGTGACTGGCGGGGTCTTTGGTCACTGCCGACTATCCAGTGAGTAAGGGATTACATGCACATATATATTATAATGGAGCCAATGGCATGGGAGACACATTTACCCTTGCCGCACCCACATCTTTCAAAATAGGATATGTCTATAATGCAATTTTTTACTTGATGAAGTGATACGAATGTTCTTACGTTTGCAAAAAAAAAAAATGAAACTGCATTCTTCAACGTATAGATAGGTGGCACTGTTTTTGGAAATTTTAGTGGCTCCCATGGATTTTTTGAATGGGCAAGAAATAAAGAATGTGTCAAATGCACACGTTTGCATGTCGGTATTGAATTCTTGAAGAATGGGAGAGTTGTGTGCCTCTCCAATTGGATTAACATTAGCCATGTGGGCATCGCCATGAGAATACTGTACATAATAGGGCATGGGTGTCATTGACTTTATGGATTGGGATCCCATAAGCTATGTCTCTGCCAAAGCTCACACAATTTGGAGAAAGTAATTTTTTGGCTTCAATGCAAAAACATATTTTCACTCTGTAGGGGCGCTATAGTGTCCACGACCACCGTTCCTCCTTTAATCCATTCAGATGTGAAGGGGCAGTAAGTGTTTAAGTTTTGGTTGAAATCTGACTTGTTTTGTGTAAATAGGAGGCATTTTTCATGTCTGAAAATTTGCCAAAATAAAGGTCGATTTTGGGGCTCCACTGGACGGAAACCGCAAAAGATAGCACAATTCTTTGGATAACTTTTGATCCCCATCATGTGTAGATGAGTTAGAAGTGATCAGTAGCTCATTCGGACAAACGCCCTAGGCGGAGTTCGTTCAAATGCGACATGAGCGTAAACGCTGCCTCATTTTTCCACTCAAAATAGGGGACTTCCTGTTTGTCAGGGGGTGGGGCCACAATAATGTTTTTTGCTGGTCATCACTTGAACAATGTCTGTGCCGAACGGCGTGACTGTCCGCCAAAGTTCGTTGAGGCTCCGGCTCATCAAATGTTTTTTTGCAATTTTGCAGGTGGCGCTGTTGTGTCATTTTGCATTAGCCAAATGAGAACCCCATTTTTTCTAAATTTTTGCCCGGACCGGATTTTTCGGTGAATTTTAATTGAGTTTTCGTGCATGTTCAGGGGGTCAAAATCCAGTTTCCGTGGGAGGAAAGAAAGAAAGAAAGAAAGAAAGAAAGATAGAATAATAATAATAATATTTTTTACAAAAACAATATAGCCGTGTTCCCGCCCACCACACATTATACACGTTTGGAAAGCTCTAACCAAGAGCTATGCGTTTGTTGGGGTCATTGGTCGCTGTCGTGTCTGTTGTGTGTGTGATTGGCTGCAGAGGTCCATACTGCGTTGCAGGAACAATAGGCTCGGGCCTAATAATATTTTTTGCAAAAACAATATCGTCGCTTTCGCGACGACAACATATTATACATTTTTGGAAAGCTCTCAACGACCCCCACGCAGCCGTGTTGGTCCACTTCCGTATGACAGTTGGCCATATACCCCCATTCATTTTCATGCAATTATAAGTATACAGGGCCCACACCAGAGGTGTGGGCAGTCACTGTTTTACACGGTGAGTTTACGGTTGACGGGGACAGCGCTTCGCGCTGTTTTCGTGCGCTCCGCGCACCTTGGTACAGTGCGCTCTGCGCACTGCGTTGCGATTACAATAGGCCCTTGCGACGGCAGGCCGCTCGGGCCTAAAAATAATAATATTTCTTGCAAAAACAATATCGTCGCTTTCGCGACGACAACATATTATACATTTTTGGAAAGCTCTCAACCACCCCCACGCAGCCGTGGGGCTCAGAGGTGGATGACGAGCGCGAAGCGCTCGTCATCCACCTCCGTATGACAGTTGGCCATATACCCCCATTCATTTTCATGCAATTATAAGTAAACAGGGCCCACACCAGAGGTGTGGGCAGTCACTGTTTGACATGGTGAGTTTACGGTTGACATGGGGACAGCGCTTCGCGCTGTTTTCGTGCGCTCCGCGCACCTAGGTACAGTGCGCTCCGCGCACTGCGTTGCGTTTACCCATTAATTTTCCTGCAATAACAAGTATAAACTTGTTGCGCGCACTGCGTTGCGATTACAATAGGCCCTTGCGACGGCAGGCCGCTCGGTCCTAATAAAGAAGAAGAATAATAATAATATTTTTTGCAAAAACAATATCGTCGCTTTCGCGACGACAACATATTGTGTTGGTCCACTTCCGTATGACAGTTGGCCATATACCCCCATTCATTTTCATGCAATTATAAGTATACAGGGCCCACACCAGAGGTGTGGGCAGTCACTGTTTTACACGGTGAGTTTACGGTTGACATGGGGACAGCGCTTCGCGCTGTTTTCGTGCGCTCCGCGCACCTAGGTACAGTGCGCTCTGCGCACTGCGTTGCGATTACAATATGCCCTTGCGACGGCAGGCCGCTCGGGCCTAATAATATTCCTATACGCTTACGCGGGTACCATAAACTATATATTTTCGGAAAGTGCTCGCACATTCCTACCTCATGGTAGAGGTCCTGGGTCACTGACGGGCACTTCGTGCTCTCAGTCGCCCATTGACTTTTATGGGCTCTGTACAATTACAATGTTGATATTTGCATTATATATGTATGTGCACCGGACGTGCACGACAAGAGGAGTGTGTTAGTGAGTGTTTGAGAGGAGGGGAGCGCTTCGCGCTCGTTTTGTGCGTTTTGTTCGCACTTTGGGGGAGTGCGCTCCGCTTCGCTACGCGCACCGTCCAATTACAATGTTCGTTTTCTGATACATGTGCACGTGCACGGAACGTGCACGAGGAGAGGAGTGCGTTAGTGCATGTTTGAGAGGAGGCGAGCGCTCCTATACGATTACAAGAGCCCCTTCGCCAGCCCTGATGACGCTCGGGCCTAATAAGTTACTTCAGTGGTGATGTTTATACTTTTCTTTTCAGATAACATAGCTACAGTACCTATAAAACCTATATTCATACATAACAAAATATGCATGATTTCTGCATCTGCCCTGGATCCAGTACAGTACAGATAAATGCTGTATAAAAACCAATACCTCACATTTTACCAATGACAATGTAATATAGAAAACTCTTTTGTAGTGCTCCTTCTTTATATTTCAGCCGTACAATTCTAGTTGTGAGGTTATACTAGCAAATACAGTGAAGTAAAAAGTGGATTTGTATTATTTCTATCGCAATATCAAGACTGCCAGCACTTATGAAACTTCTCAGAAAAGTGGCCGTGCGAGAGTACATTAGAGTGGCGACGTAAGTTCGAAGGGCCGCTGTAAGCTCCGGTTGTTCCAAGAGCGGGGAAAGTTAGCTTATTTAGGCCTGAACTGACAAACTAACCCACAAAGTCACCTTAACATAGTAGCTTATCGCCTGAAATGGCCTTACAAATTCAGTTTGTATTTAAAGATCGATGATATTAAGAGATTTGACCGTAGATTTGACTTACAGCGTAATGGTGTTCGCTCCGCTCTGAGGCCGTCGGCTGCTTTCACCCACTTGGGCCGTAGGGAGCATAGATACAGGTGACGCGTCATACGGGTACCATGGGCCGTTATGGCGGATGAAACTGGAGCACCACTATGTAAAGAGATAGGAGCTGGGACAGCATGCCTCTTCCATCACATTTATTTCTATGGTTTGGCCACACTACCAGAGGCAGACGGACTGACAGCAGCAGCAACAGGCGAGAATGTGGCATGTAGGCGCTGAGTGTGCACCCTCGTGCACTACAGCGGGGAGAACCAGTCTTAAAGCAGTACTAAGTAACGTGTTTACCTTAATAAATCCTTTTCGTAGTCCCTCTGGGGGTAATACAAGTGTTAATGGGATGATTGGAGGGTCTTTCATCGCCCTCTGGTGTCTCTGGCCAGAAAACCATGCTTGCAACTTGACTGCCACCGGGGCGGAGCAACCAATACACACTAATAGAATCACAGAGAAGAAGCTAACAGGCTAACGGGCAAAGCTAACTGTGGGCTAGCGCTACTTTAAACAGTATTTACAGCCAAGTTTGAGTGAAAAAAAATATTCCCATTGTATAACTGGATGTACAACACCCCTCTCTCCCTTCACCTTTTCTGTCAGCGTAGTATTTACTCTCCAAGACATTTAATAAGTTAAAAAATCGTAACTTGCTAAGACACCTGCAGTTGCGCTTATGGCCTCTAGGGGCAAGAGTTACTTAGTACTGCTTTAACAGAGGGACAGTTTGTGGATAAATGACCACGGGAAGTGTGCACGGCCTGCGGGGAGACAGTTTTTAAACTTGGATCTGTGGGAACAGCGAGAGTGCACCCGAGCGCTCTCAGCGCCAGTGCTCTCCTGGGTCAGGGGAGAGAAATGTTTCCCATCTTAAAAGATTGTATAAAGAATGGGGGTTCCACACTACACAACTGGATTTAGTGTGATTATAGAATGCCTGGGGGTTCACACATAATGACTGAGAATCGGTAGAGCCAAAGACAGATTTTCCTATACGCAGACAACGCAAGTTGCGTAGGGCCCCCGCAGCCGCAAGGCCCCCGCGGGGCTGCATCAGCCACACACTCATTTACACTATCTTCTAGTTGTCTCTAGCAGAGTATCAGGACAGTCGTTTGGTGAGTTGAAGAGAGAAAAAAACGTTATACGTAGCTACTGTACAGTATTTGTTTCAAAGGAGAGTTGAATCCACACGGTTCTCATGAGTGCAGTTACTTTTAGTAACTCCAGTTCTCTGAATGTGCTTGATGTAAAAAAACTTGATGTAAATTACTGTCAGGCTAATTTTCAGCGGTAAGACAGAAATAACCGTCAGGAGCAGGTGTCAGTTAGTTTTAAATCAGGGGTTCCCAAACTGTGGGTCAGGGACCAGAGGTTAAACAACATGACCATTTATCATTTTAAAAAGTGTGGGAAATAGTCTAGTGTAGTCCTAAATCCCAGTCTGACAGTGGCAAATGGTTAGTGGTTCTTACATAGTGGGGCAGGGCCCAAATTGAGGTCATTATGTTCTCCTTCTGCCCTGCACTCCTGTACAGTGGAACTGTTTTTGACCGTACATGTGTTCGCTCTTCGTCGAATAGCCTTGGGATGTGTAGGTACTGTAGGGCCCCGAGTGGATTTTTGCTTAGGGCCTCAGAAGGGCCAGCAACGGCTCTGGGTAGAGCGAACACTCAAAGAGGTGATGTTTTATAATGCAGCGCAGCGCGTCTGTCCTCTCTACGGCTTCATTTCTCCTCCGGCTTCAAAAACTGACACCAGATCAGAAAATATAGGCCTCTGTTTGTGAGCATGGGGAACATGTGCGTCTCAGGATTGGTCAACAGTTGTTTGAGTTTTTATTTCGAGCTAAGGCACAAAATCCAAGAAAAAAACAGAAAAATATATATACACAATAAAAGAAAAAACAAAAAAAGAAAAAATAATAATATACATTCTAACTCGAAAAGGAGTGTGAAGAAGACAAGCTTATTGACTCCCACCCCTGTTCATAATCTTAAATAACAATAACTAACAACACTGCATATTTCTTACCATCTTACAAGACAACTATCAACCGAGTTGGTTACATTTCAACAGATGCCATACTGCATTATACCAGGTCAACACTCACAGTATCTCACACTCTACAACCATTGTATTATTTCTGTTTCCCATACCGAATTCATTACCGTGTTGGCATTATCGTTATTCATCATCACCATTACAACCCATATAACATTACTCTGTATCAAAATGTTTGATACATAACATACTCCACATTTATTCATGAAAGGTACATTAATCGCAGACCGATTGATGCTCATAATAACAAGAATGATCTTAATTATGTGTGTTACAAGGGATTCGTTTTGTTTTTTGTTTTTTTTTGTTTGTTTGTTTTTTCTCTGTGACTGGACCAGCTGCCAGAGGGGAGCAGCCCCGAGTAACCGGACCATCCTTTGTTGAGTGTCCTATACTATGCATTAAAAGAGACAAATGTTTAGGAGTCTGCTGCCAGAAGAGGGTTTCCTCGAGCTGCCGACCCCCACCTGTCTGCCCTGTACTACGGGTTATGTTGAATGCGGAGTACATAGATATGTGCATGATTTACTTCTAAGAATTTAATTCCTTTATATTACCATCAGCATCAATAGCCGTACTGCTGTCTGAATCGATTAAGTTTGATTCTAAGAATAATCTACAGATTATTAGGTAATAATCCTAGACTGTTACATTTAAAGTTTAAAGTTAAAATAGTGATGATAACAACACAACAGCAACAACAATAACAATGGCAATAACAACTGCAATAGTATATTAGTAACAACCACAATATATTTCATTATTAGTTAGATCTGACCTTTAAAGTATACAGCACTTTGTGACACCCATTAGTAAATCAAGTACCCATTTCCTCCTTCTGGTACTTTGACCATACCATTTTTTTATATCTTGATTTGAAATGATGAATATTAGGACATTGTTTAAATTCTGCCCCCAATTTGTTCCAGAGTTTAACTCCACATACAGACACACACATACTTTTCCTAGTGGAAGACACTGCTTGAACCTTAAAGTTGTCACACCCCCTCAGGTTATATCTCCCTTCTGTGCGTGCAAAAAGCGTTTGTATCCTTGCAGGTAGCGCATTTTTGTTGGCTTTAAACAGCAGTTGGGCAGTAGATAAATCAACTAAATCATGCATTTTTAACAGTTTAGACTGCAGAAATAATATATTAGTGTGATCATAATATCCTACTTTGTGAATAATTCTTACCGCACGTTTTTGGAGTATAACAAGGGGGTGTAATGAGCTTTTATAGTTATTGCCCCAAACTTCTACACAGTAATTTAGATATGGCAAAACTAATGAACTATATAACAAAATAATGCATTGTAATTTAAGAAAAACTTTGCTTTATTAATGATTGAGATACTTTTGGAGACTTTACCTTGTATGTGTCTTATGTGTGGTTTCCAGCTTAATTTACTGTCAATGGTGACTCCTAAGAATTTAATTTCTGATACTGTATCTAAAACTACACCGTCTATAATTACTGGGTCTGGTTTTCCATTATAATTACCGAAAAACATTACTTTTGTTTTATTTAGGTTGAGAGACAATTTGTTAATGTCCATCCATGTTTTTAATTTCCTTAATTCACAGTTTACGTTAGTTACTAAAGTACTATAATTGTCATTGGAATAGAAGACGTTTGTGTCATCTGCGAAAATCACTAATTTTAATAGTATAGACACGTTAAAAATGTCATTAATATATAAATTGAACAGCTTTGGGCCTAAGACAGATCCCTGTGGGACCCCACAACCAATGTCCAAATATCCAGATGTAAACTCCCCCATCTTCACATACTGTTGTCTCCCAGTTAAATAGCTTTGAATCCAGTTCAAAGCCACTCCCCTTATGCCATATCTGTCTAATTTTTTAATAATATAGAATTATTTAGTGTATCAAATGCTTTTTTCAAGTCAATGAATATTCCAGCTGCATGTTTCTTTCCCTCTAAGCTATTAGTAATCTCTTCTATTGCATCAATGATGGCCATTGAAGTTGACCTTGCTGCTCGAAACCCGTATTGACCTTCATTGATTAGTTTATGCTTATCTATGAAATTATCCATTCTACTGTTATAAAGTTTCTCTAAGATTTTGGAAAACTGGGGGACAGTGTCAACAGTGTCATATGATCGCTGTCACAACAACGCAGTTCAGTGCTGCTGCTGCTACTGCTACTATGAGCCTTAACTTGGCTATAGTTCTTTCTGTATGGAGATAAACGTCGGCGACACGAAGATGCGTGACGTATTTCTTTGGATTTAATAAGAAAGGAGATGGACCATCAGACGGGAGATGCAGGAGGCGGAGGAGGAGACAGCGGAGAGAAGCAAACGGGAAAAAAAAGTAGCTAGAAAGTTCGTGTCCAAACTCAGTAAATGTCACCGTTAAACTCTGTGTGTGGTTCAAATGTAGCTGGAAAAGTTGGTTCTCGTGAACCTCTGGTGATATAAAGTTGTGCTGTTTCATGTGGGGCTCGCTGTGGCCATAAAATGAGTTGTTTGTGCCGCTGTTTTGACAGAGAAATGTTTTTCTGTCTTTATTTCACTCTGTAATTGGCTGCTGCATTCTGTGCTTTCGCTTTGGGCACGGTAAAATCACCCACATTACACCTGTATGTCTAAAATCGGGCTTAAAAATTAAACATGTTTGATTTCCTGCGACAGAGGTTTAATGGCGTATGACTGCTGTCCACACTACACGATTCGAACGCGAGTCCAGTCATGAACCCCCCCACACTACATGGCACGACTCTGTGCAACTGCCTTCAACTAGCCACAACTCGAGAAGACTCGGCGAAGCTGAAAATTAGAGCAAAATTGGGCATAAAAGTCGTGTAGTGTTTATCTGACCTTTTGTGAAACATTGTAATAATATTGTTATGGTGACATTGCACAGCGGTATAGCATATTGCAAGTTTCTTCAATATTGTGCAGCCCTACTTATAACACACTATTACAACATTTTTAAAGCTTAAGTATAGATAATTATGGCATCAAATTGGGAAGGTTGGCTTCTTAAATCATATTTAATCTTTTCCAGGTCAAGAAAGAGCAAGAGATCCCAAAACCAATGCGAGGGCTTAGGGGTGTTTGTTGATTTTTATTCTCTTCTTCTAGCTACTAAAGTTGAGAAGGCAATAATGCTCCTTTCATAGCCCAGTAGTTTTATAAGACACGACCAGAACATATGTCTCATATTGGCAGGTGACACATGTTACACTCATCTTTGACATTAGAGAACATTTTTGAAAGTCTTGAGTTTGTAAAATAAATCTTAAATTGTATTAAGTTAAGTTTGTAACACGAAGTGTTACAAACTAGAGCTACAGCTCTTTAAAAGTGCACACAAACACAAAATCGCCCCAAGAGCAACAAAAGTGTAAATATTATTTTTTAATATTGGGAGTTAGAGCAAATAATTTTGCATGTGTTCATTACACGTTAGGAAGTCACACACACACAAAAGGGGGTGTTAAAAGTGCTACAAGTGCGAAATTGGCACTTTTTGCCTCAAAGAGCCAACTTCTGTCCTTGATTTCTCAAAAACTGGCATGATTCAAGCGGAGAACTTTTCCCCCAAGATATTTGACATTAGAAAACCACAATGAACTTTTCTAGTATGTTATAACATTTTGTCTGAACCCAGGCTTTAAATTTGTTTTTGTGGCCATACTGCCTTTGCTCTGCCCAATACCGTCAGACCTCGGAAGCTAAGCAGGAAGGGCCTGCTGGCAGTACTCCGATGGGAGACTGTTTGGGAACACCAAGAAGCCTGACAAATGGAGTGAGTGAGTGAATTAATGGTTGGTGGTGGTCGGAGGGGCCGATGGCACAGACTGGTTGCCTTGCTTCCATCAGTCTACTCCAGGGCAGATGTGGCTACAATAGTAGCTTACCACCACCAAGTGGAGTGAATGAATAATGCAATGTGAAGCGTCTTTGAGTGTCCAGAAAAGCGCTATATAAAACCGATGCATTATTATTATTATTATTATTATTATTATTATTGCCATGTGTTAAGTCCCCTTTGGTTTTTGCATGAAACTAGCTTTTCTGAATTCGCACCATAGCCACTTGGGGGTGGTATTGCAGCAATGTCAGACCATTGCCTGTCACGAAATAGTGCTATCCGCGCTCATTGATTCAACTCCAACAATAACAGTCAGGAAAAGATTCTTGTGTAGCCAGGGCTGCTGCTAGTCATTTTGAGGCCAACGCTATAACCCCTCCCCTTATTACACACATTCACAAACTCATTTCAGAAATTAATAAATTGAGTTCAGATGTAATATTTACATACAAAATCAAATCATTCCCGTGCAATCAGATTTGTTTATTTGCCGTGACGTGTTGTTAGCGAGCAGCGTCACTCACGGGACGTGGAAGTTCCCTCAATAACAATCTACGAACGACGCACGAAAGAGAGACAGCGTATCTCCAATCGGCGGTAAATGACCAAAAACACATCGACAGTAGGTGAGTTTCATGATTCATAATTCTGCGCAAATAATAACGCAAAACCGCTAATAACGCCGCATCAACGGCAGACGCCCGCCCTTCGCTGATTGGTTTACTCCGCTTCCTGTTTGCTTGCATATGTACCGCTGTGGGAAATGGATCTGACGCAGCGGTGACCAGACTCAATCGCTGGATTTTTCCAGGCTAGAGTTTCTCACCCTGCAGCCTCGCCGTGCTCCAGGTTACATGGGTCTTCCCTCTCTCTCTTTGCACCCACTCCCTTTCCTCTACAATGCCATTCAGTCACACATGTTCACACATTGTCCCTCAGAGCACTTGATACCCTACGCACAGCATGTTACGAGCATAGCAAGCGGCAGCACTGCATAGCTTAGGAATAGAAAACAGTAACTTACCAAGTTGAGTAATGACTGGACTCATTTCAAAGTCGGTTCTCTCTGACTTTCGCATCCACATAAGTGCCCTCCTCTCCCTCTTCTCAGCCTGGCCCCTGCAGCTCCAGTGGACCTCACATGGGCCCTTCCTGACTGTGGCAGCACACAGCGAAACAGCCGTCTGCCCCTCTCTATCTCTTCTGCTTTAACAAAACAAGCTTTTTGAGTGTTTGTAATTGTTCCCTTCTTACAGGCAGTGGAGCAGATAATCCAATGGTCAAATGTCATTCGCCAAACCCCAGGCTAACCTTATTATGGCTGTGTTTAGAATTTGACTTGTATCATGTGCTGTTGACGTGAGGGTATATGCACATTTCTAAACATAAATAGAACCTTCAACTTTGCAGATTGAGTGAAAAATGAATAAATAAATAACATTGTTTCCACTAAACTTTCTGCTGTTGCCATGATGCAATGCTAACTGCCATGATGTTGTGACATTACACGCATAACTTCAGTAGAAACAGTTTATAAATGTGCTTTTTTGTATTCTTGATGACACTGTTAGCCAGCAACAGTTAGACATTAATTTGAGCTGGTCATTCATTAGCCACCACTGGACAGGGACCTGGGACTAATGCCAAGAGCTTAGATCCAACAAAACAACTTAACCCCTTTACCTAAAATAAGATGTGTTTATTTGCATTATGAAATAAAAATGTTTAATTTGTTTGTTCAGTCTCCAAGCTATTGAGCTTACATCACCACCATCACCACCCTAAAACCCTGGACCCCAGGGGCAGAGTGAAGGCGAAGTGACCAGCAGCCTGTGCCAAAAGTAGGACTACACTGTTTTGGAGATAATTGCAGTCTCATTCTAGCCTGGGAATACCCATGCTGCTGTGTGCGCTCCAATCATTTCGAACTTCACAGCAGCCTGGGGACCTATCACAGAACGAGGAGGGACGGCAAGACGATGATGCACTATTCGACATACGGAAGCTTGTAGTTTGTTTACGGATAAAACAAAAAAAGTGTATTTACGGAACCAACATGACAGCAGCAGACGCGACGCTATCTGTCGATCAAGTTTTAGACCGTGTTCTAAATAGTTTAGCTCAAAAGTTTACAGCGGGTACGTCATCTGTACAATTGATACGATTGGCTATGGCTACGTGCAGACGCATATGATAGACATTCGTAGCGCCCAATGAACGGCTATGGACAATCGTAAACCACACCTCTCCTACGAGAAAATGAATTGGTGGTCCCAAGACAAACTATAACTTGTGATATTTTGTCTGGCGATAGCCAGGCTAGTCTCATTCATGCAGGAAGCATTCATCGTTGTGAAGATGTAAAGCGTCGACTGCTCTGGGTTGGTTAAGTTGAGGACATTTCGCTTACATTTGCAGAAGGCTCTGTGGATACATGGAACATAGCGGCTAAAGTCCTTTTTGTCAGTGTACTATCCCATCTGCACGTCTGGTACAGTGTTTGGTGTGCGTTGCCTCTCTTTTCTCTCCTATCCCTATTTTTTAACATTATTTTAAACAGATTAACATTTAAAAAGTAATTGACCTCTCACATTGACCGGACACAACAAATGTGAAAAAATATATATATATATTGGACGGGATAGGTTGAGAAAAAAATGCATTGGAAGTCAGAAAAATTGTTTCTCGGAAATTGATCTTATTTGGCAGAACATATTTCATGGCGTCCTGATAAGAAAAGTAAATGGGACCCATATTGTATTTTGTATAGTGTTGCCATGGTGACGATCATGGAACCCCATATTATTCTAAGGGGACGGACACATAAATATCCATTATACAAAATTACCGCACGCAATTGCTCTCTTCAGGTTGGAGCAAATATTTACATGGACAGGCTAAAATGTAGTTTTGATGTTCACTGACAAAGATTAATGGCATCAAGGCAATAAGTTAGGTACACGATGTACTCGGTTGGGTTATAGAGGAGCAGTAATAGGGGTGAAGGGTCACTAACTAAGTTATATTAGTCACACTTATGGGAAACGATCATCACACATACTGAGGTAGCACTGCATAGTTACTTCAGCTGTTAAACAGTGTGTGGTGAATCACAGCAGATGGCAGAACTACATTTCTGACATTACACATGACATACGAGGATCGTTCGATGCCGCTTGCAGCGTTAATTTGACTTGGTTTATGACACCGGTAACATATGTATCTTTGCTGCATAAAAGACCATTTCTTTTCATTTGTGTCATTTATTGGAAAAAGAAGTAATTTCCTTTAGTGTTGTCTCTGGACATACATACATTAAATGTATAGTTTTCAATACCAATTTTTTCAACACCAGTAGTGCCTTCATTTTTTTTTTAGGCCCGAGTGCCATCAGGGCTCTTAAAATTGTATAGAGTGCGCGAAGCGCTCGCCTCCCCTCAAACATGCACTAACGTGTACGTTCCGTGCACGTACACATGTATCGGAAAACAAACACTGTAATTACACACAGACAAATGGAGCGCAAAGCGCTCCCCCCCTCTCAAACACTCACTAACGCACTCCTCTCGATAATGCAAAAATCAACATTGTAATTGTACAGAGCCCATAAAAGCCCATGGGCAACTGAGAGCCCTGGGTCACTGACGGGCACAAAATTCTTCTTGATTGTTCAGATCAAAAAAGTCAATCACACCCATGCCATATTTTTCACGGTGTTGCCGTAGCGATGACAGGAACGTCCCTTTTTATTCTAATGGCAAAATGTTAAACTCGCAGATCTAGAGAAGTAAGGAATCAAAGGTTATCCAATGTACTTAGATAACCTTTGCGGGTTTTTTGTGGCACAGCTGCAACCTACAGTAAAATGTATATGTATGTGGCCATCCCGCCTTTGCGATGCCTAATCCCGTCAGACCGTGGAAGCTAAGCAGGGAAGGGCCTGGTTAGTACTTGGATGGGAGACCGTTTGGTAACACCAGGAAGCCAAGCGAATGTAGTGAGTGAGTGAGTGGTTGGTGGTGGTCGGAGGGGCCAATGGCGCAGACTGGTTGCCTTGCTTCCGTCAGTCTACCCCAGGGCAGCTGTGGCTACAATAGTAGCTTACCACCACCAAGTATGGAGTGAATGAATGGTGCAATGTAAAGCATCTATGAGTGTCCAGAAAAGCGCTATATAAAACCGATGCATTATTATTATTATTATTATTATTATTATATAGTTTAACAAACTGAAATATGCTTCAGTTTGCATATAGTGATACAAATTCTTACTAATTTTTCTCTGTATAATGTCAACTAAAATTAAGCGCATTGTAAAAAAACACATAGCGCCCCCTGCTAAAATAATAAGTAGATCAAAACTGCAATCACCATACATTTGGCATTTCAAAATCCAAAACCTAAGACCCTGGGGGTAGCAATACCGTAAGATTGAGGGAGACAAAATGGGCTGAAGTGCCCCTTGCTTTGGGCAGGGAGGTCGGCGAGGGCCGATAATCACCGCTTTGTGGCTATATTATATTTTGATATCCTACTGGTCTCTTAATGGTATCCAGCCCTAAATGCGACTCGTTTCTGTCTGCTTCTGCCATGTCCGTGGTGTGGCTTATGTTTGCAGAGCACAATGTTGAGAATAAGAATATATATTTTTTGTCTGTTAAAGGTGTCACAAACCACGAAGGGCATGCAATTAAGAACTTAGATTAAAAAAGTACCAGTTATAGTTCGGTGATGCCCTGCCATTCATCGTGATGCCCTGTCTGACACTAACTCAACCCTCTCGCCGGCTTCTACAGCCACTCAGCGACGTGTTATACCTTTGAAACCTTGCCAGTTTTATCAGTCAGGAGCTTAGATTTAATAATTAGAGATAGATGATTACCTATTGGTAAATGGTAAATGGTCTCAACTTATAGCGCTTTTCCACCTACATTAGGCACTCAAAGCGCTTTACAGCAAGGATCCACTCACCCATTCACACTCTCATTCATACACCAATGTACGCAGACACTATTCAGCCCCATTCATTGTAATGGTCCCGAGTGGTCTGTGAAAATGAACATGGCTGCTCTGCTCTTTCTACGAAGCCTGTTTCTAAAAGAGCAAAAAGGCGGGAAGCTTCCACTTTTAAGTGCTGATGTACAAAATCAGTGTGTTTAAAAATGTGTCACCCAGCCCAGCGTTGTCACATGGGTCATAGCAATTTTTAGAAAAAGAAAACTCTTTGGAGCCAGGGTTTTAAGCAGTGCTCCATCCCTCCATCCATTTTCTTCCGCTATATTCGGGGCCGGGTCGCGGGTGCAGCAGTCTCAGCAGAGATGCCCAGACTTCCCAATCCACGCACACCTCCTCCAGCTGTTCTGGGGGGACCCCCAGAACAGCTCCTGTCCTGGGCCTTCCACGAGGCCTCCTCCCAATAGGACATGCCTGGAGCACCTCCCGAGGGAGGCGACCAGGAGGCATCTGAAACATGAGCAGCGACTCTACTCTGAGCTCCTCCCGGGTAACTGAGCTCCTCACCCAATCTCAAAGGGTGCACCCAGCCACCCTGTGAAGTAAACTAATTTCGGCCGCTTGTATTCGCAATCTTGTCCTTTCGGTCATTACCTAAATCTCATGACCATAGGTGAGGGTGGGAACGTAAATCGAGAGCTTTGCCCCCGACTCAGCTCCCTCTTCACCACAACAATCCGATACAGCGACCGCATCACTGCTGATGCCGCACCGATCCGTCTATCGATCTCACGCTCCATCCGTCCCTCACTCGTGAACACGACCCCGAGATACTTGAACTCCTCGACTTGAGTCAAGGACTCCCCACCGACCTGAAGAGGGGAAGCCACCTTTTTCCGGTGGAGAACCATAGCCTCGGATTTGGAGGTGCTGATCCTCATCCCGGCCGCTCCACACTCGGCTGCAAACCGCCCCAGTGCGCGCTGAAGGTCCTGATTTGATGAAGCCAACAGAACAACATCATCTGCAAACAGCAGAGATGAGATCCTGAGGTTCCCAAACCGGACACCCTCCGGCCCTTGGCTGCGCCTAGAAATTCTGTCCATAAAGGTAATGAACAGAACCGGCAAAGGGCAACCCTGGCGGAGACCAACGCACACTGGGAACAGGTCTGACTTACTGCCGGCAATGCGAACCAAGCTCCTGCTGCGGTCATACAGGGAACGGACAGCCCAACGGACAGAGGGCCCCGGACGTCAAACGCTTTCTCCAGATCCACAAAACACATGTGGACTGGTTGGGCAAACTCCCACAAACCCTCGAGCACCCGTTGAAGGGTATAGATCCTGGTCCAGTGTTCCACGACCAGGACGAAAACCGCATTGTTCCTCCTGGATCCAAGGTTCGACTATCGGCCGGATCCTCCTCTCCAGCACCCTGGAGTAGACCTTACCGGGGAAGCTGAGGAGTGTGATCCCTCTGTAATTGGAGCACACCCTCCGATCCCCCTTCTTAAAGAGAGGGCCCACCACCCCGGTCTGACAATCCAAGGGCACTGTCCCCGACCGCCACGCGATGTGGCAGAGATGTGTCAGCCAAGACAGTCCTCTACAACATCCAGAGACTTAAGGTACTCGGGACGAATCTCATCCACCCCCGGAGCCTTGTCACCGAGGAGCTTTCTAACCACCTCAGTGACTTCAGCTTGGGAGATGGATGAGGCTGATCCCCAGCCTCTGCTGCCTCATCGGAAGACGTAACGGTGGGATTGAGGAGATCCTCGAAGTACTCCTTCCACCGCCTGACCACATCCCCAGTCGAGGTCAGCAGCTCCCCACCCGCACTGTAAACAGTGTTGGTGAAGCACTGCTTCCTCCCTCCTGAGCCGCCGGACAGAATCTCTTCGAGGCCGACCGATAGTCCTCCTCCATGGCTTCTCCGAACTCCTCCCAGACCCGAGTTTTTGCCTCTGCAACCGCACGAGCTGCAGCACGCTTGGCCTGCCGGTACCTCTCAGCTGCCTCCGGAGTCCCACAAGCCAACAAGGCCAGGTAGGACTCCTTCTTCAGCTTGACGGCATCCCTTACTTCCGGGCGCCACCACCGGGTTCGGGGATTGCCGCCGCGACAGGCACCGGAGACCTTACGACCACAACTACGAGCAGCCGCAGCATTGACAATGGAGGAGGAGAACATGGTCCACTCGGACTCCATGTCTCCAACCTCCCTCGGTATCTGGGTGAAGCTCTTCCGGAGGTGTGAGTTGAAGACCCTACTGACAGAGGGATCCACCAGACGTTCCCAACAGACCCTCACAACACGTTTGGGCCTGCCAGGTTGACCGGCTTCCTCCCCTGCCAGCGGATCCAGCTCACCACCAGGTAGTGATCGGTTGACAGCTCTCTCTTCACCCGAGTGTCCGAGACACGTGGCCGGAGATCAGATGACACAACTACAGTCGATCATCGACCTCCTGCCTAGGGTGTCCTGGTGCCACGTGCACTTATGGACACCCTTGTGCTCGAACATGGTGTTCGTTATGCACAAACCATGACTAGAACAGAAGTCCAATAACAAAACACCACTCGGGTTCCGATCGGGGAGGCCGTTCTTCCCAATCACCCCCGTCCAGGTCTCACTGTCATTACCCACGTGGGCGTTGAAGTCCTCCAGTAGAACAATGGAGTCCCCAGTGGGAGCACCATCTAGTACCCCTCCCAGGGACTCCAAGAAGGCCGAGTACTCTGCACCGATGTTGGGCCCGTAGGCCGAGACAACAGTGAGAGACCTGTCCCCGACCCGAAGGCGTAGGGACGCGACCCTCTCGTTCACCGGGGTGAACTCCAACACGTGCACTGTAAACCCAAATTTTCTGTCACATAATAAGTCAAGCTATCAATACTAATCTTTTCATTATTTTGCAAAAGGCGTGACCATTACTAAACCAAATGTGAATTGTAAACTATTTAAAACGAGTATTTGCAATACTAATGGCTCTGAGCGGAGACACCTCACATTTACATGTTTTTACCGGGTTTGGGGCGGGGCTTGATGACCGGTAAATTCAAACAGGAGCCTCGTCAGACTGTTGGCTGCAGATCGCATGTACCAGAGCTCATGAGATGAAGTGGAGGAATCAGCGCCAGTCTGGTTCATAGTTTATCAACGCATGGTAAGTGCACACATTTTGTTCCGTTAGCATCATAATATTTCAACTTGCTTAGTAAAGTAACATTTTCAACGTGCACACGTTAACATTAGTGATTTAAATGTTTAAAATGTTATTATTGCACTATTTTTGCAATACATTTGTGAAAATAAAATGTAATTGTCATTTTATGTAAGAAACAACAGATATACAGTCTATTATTGTGTAATGTTAAAAAAACATGATTATATGATTTATATTTATTAATTCTAACTAATAAACAAGGGTAATAAATTCTCATAAATATGAGACATAAATACTTATAAACATGAGATATAAATAATGATAAACATGAATAATGATTACTGATATACACGAGTAATGGTTAAGTTGATTACTCATGAACATTCGTTTTAAAACCTTGAGTTCTTTAGTAATGGATTATCTTGGACACAAGACTTTATGTAAACAGAGCTTGATTTGTTAGGTTTTGGATTTTGTAAAAACTAGACATCCGAGTGTAATCACTTACCATGCACGGCTTTAGTAATGATTACTAATTTGGGTTTACAGTGTGGCGGCTGAGCTGGGGCTATGAGCAAACCCACCCCGGCTCGTCGTCTCTCCCCACGGGCAACTCCAGAGAAATGGAGCGTCCAGCCTCTCTCCAGGAGTTGGGATCCGGAACCCAAGCTGTGCGTGGAGGTGAGCCCGACTATATCTAGCCGGTATCTCTCAACCTCCCGCACTAGCTCAGGCTCCTTCCCCCCCAGCGAGGTGACGTTCCAAGGCCCAAACGCCAGAAGCTGCGCACGCGGACCAGGTCGTCGAGGCACATGCCTTTGACTGCCACCTAGTCCTGTCTGCACCCGACCCCTACGGCTCCCTCTGCGGGTGGTGGGTCGCATTCGAGCTCCAACCCCAGGCCTGGCTCCAGGGTGGGACCCCGGTTGCGCCATACCGGGCGACGTCATGGTCCTTGATCTGATACTGTCCATAGAAATCTTCTGAACTGCTCTTCGTCTGACCCGTCACCTAAGACCTGTTTGCCAAGGGACACCCTACCAGGAGCATAATGCCCCAGACAACATAGCTCCTAGGATCATTCGGGCGCTCAAACAACCCCACGTTAAGGTGGCAGTTCACGGGGTTGCTGGCATACAGCAGGGGATCTATTTAATTGTAAAAGGGTGTCTGCAGAGTGCATGTGACGGACAGCATCATGGAAAAAAGGACTAGTGCATAGCACAGTTTCAAACTAGAGATCATTGTATCACAAGTCGGTACAATGAGATTACATAGCGGACAGTGAGTGACAGTCAGCATCATGTTAAAATATCACGGCACCGGGAGGGACAGTCATTCAGTATTCAGTTTAGTATAGCCCACTAACACAATGGGAGTTGCCTCAAAGGGCTGCACCAAATGTTAAGGCAATAAAACAAAACAGGAAAAAAAGGCCTTTTTTTCCCAGCTCAATTCTACTTCGCTCCATCTCCTTCTCCCATTCAAAACGCTCCCTGTCATATTCTTTGGTGTTGTCATGTTGAAGGAGACGGTCCAGACTCTTATCCATTGCCTCCATTACCTGGGTTTTCCACCCCTTTCGCCTTTGATGCGCTAAAAAAAAAAAAAAAGGAAATCAAATAAATTATGAAACAAGCATCTTATAACATCTCGAATATTACAGTAAATACATTTCATTTCAGTTTGGAAAAATTATAAAGTCTCTCTACATATTTATTTTGGGGATAAATATTGGTAATATCTGGGCATTATGTCAGAAGTATAAAAAGTGGTGTTTTTTTTCCAAGTGGGTTTATCGCAAAAGCCTATTCAGCATACCTTACATTTTACTTAATATGTAAATGTCATAGTGCTTATGAAACTTTCATGGGAATTTTTAGTATAGTGTACAATAAAAACTGTCCAATTAGGCAACTCAGTAAAAACAGCAAAATGACAAAATGTCCGTGGTTAACCAAGGGGTTACAAAATGCATGTAAGAAGAAAAACACTCTATATAGACAGTTCATTAGACTAAGAACAGATTAATCTGAAAGCAGATATAAAACATATAAAAATAAACTGACCGATATATTAAGAAATACTAAGAAACTATACTATACCAATCTATTATATAATAATAAGAACAACATGAAAGGGATATGGGGAATACTAAATACTATAATCAAAGGTAATGCAAAAATAATTCATATCCAAACTATTTCACTGATGGGAACAATGACAATCATAATATGAATGATATTGTGGAAAGTTTTAATAGTTTTTTTTTTAAATGTTGGACCGGATCTGGCAGCAGAGATTCCGGAGTGTAGTAACAATGAAATGGAGTCATTGATAGACATTAATTCAAAAACGATGTTTTTGTCTGGAGTAACTGAAACAGAAATAATAGATGTCGTTAACGGGTGTAAGACCAAATCGTCTACAGATTGTTTTGATATAGATATGACAATAGTTAAACAAATTATATATAGTATCGTGAAACCATTAACCTACATATGCAACTTATCGTTCCAAACAGGAACATTTCCAAATAAAATGAAAATTGCAAAAGTTATACCTATACATAAAAATGGGAACAAACACATCTTCACTAACTACAGACCTGTCTCTCTGCTCCCCCAGTTTTCCAAAATCTTAGAGAAACTTTATAACAGTAGAATGGACAACTTCATAGATAAGCATAAACTAATTAATGAAGGTCAGTATGGGTTTCGAGCAGCAAGGTCAACTTCAATGGCCATCATCGATGCAATAGAAGAGATTACTAATAGCTTAGAGGGAAAGAAACATGCAGCTGGAATATTCATTGACTTGAAAAAAGCATTTGATACACTTAATCATTCTATATTATTAAAAAAAATAGACAGATATGGCATAAGGGGAGTGGCTTTGAGCTGGATTCAAAGCTATTTAACTGGGAGACAACAGCATGTGAAGATGGGGGAGTTTACATCAGGATATTTGGACATTGGTTGTGGGGTCCCACAAGGATCTGTCTTAGGCCCAAAGTTGTTCAATTTATATATTAATGACATTTTTAATGTGTCTAAATTATTCAAATTAGTGATTTTCGCAGATGACACAAACATTTTCTACTCTAATGACAATTATAGTACTTTAGTAACTAACATAAACTGTGAATTAAGGAAATTAAAAACATGGATGGACATTAACAAATTGTCCCTCAACTTAAATAAAACAAAAGTCATGTTTTTCGGTAATTATAATGGAAAACCAGACTCAGTAAATATAGACGGTGTAGTTTTAGATACAGTATCAGAAATTAAATTCTTAGGAGTCACCATTGACAGTAAATTAAGCTGGAAACCACACATAAGTCACATACAAGGTAAAGTCTCCAAAAGTATCTCAATCATTAATAATGCAAAGTTTTTCTTAAATTACAATGCATTATTTCTATTATATTTTCATTAGTTTTGCCATATCTAAATTACTGTGTAGAAGTTTGGGGCAATAACTATTAAAGCTCATTACACCCCCTTGTTATACTCCAAAAACGGGCGGTAAGAATTATACATAAAGTAGGATATTATGATCACATTAATATATTATTTCTGCAGTCTAAACTGTTAAAAATGCATGAGTTAGTCGATTTCTCTACTGCTCAACTTCTGTTTAAAGCTAACAAAAATGCGCTACCTGCAAGGATACAAATGCTTTTTGCACGCACAGAAGGGGGATATAACCTGAGGGGTGTGATAACTTTAAGGTTCAAGCAGTGTCTTCCACTAGGAAAAGTATGTGTGTGCGTGTATGTGGAGTTAAACTCTGGAACAAATTGGGGGCAGAACTTAAACAATGTCCAAATATTCATAATTTCAAATCAAGATATAAAAAAATGGTAAGGTCAAAGTACCAGAAGGAGGATTGCTAATGAGTGTTACAAAGTGCTGTATACTTTAAAGGTCAGATCAAGCTAATGATGAGGTCTATTGTTGTTGTTACTATTATACTATTGCAGTTGTTATGATTGTTATTGGTATTATTATTATTATTATTATCATCATTATTGTTATTATTGTAAGAGGATATAACATTTAATTGAGTAAATAAGAAATAACCAAGTGACTATATTGTATTAGTAATATCTTACATTAACTATATGTCTTGACTGTTTTTGTTTTGCTGTTTTGTTTCTTTATTTTTCTTGTTTTCTTTATTTTTATTAATGATAGCTATTAATAATGTATTGTGTCATATTAGTATAAGAATTGATTAGGAGGGTAATTGTAATTGTTATTGCCATTGTTATTGCTATTGCTGTTGTGTTATCAGTATTATTTTAACAGCCCAGGATTAATACCTATTCTTTGGTGTCGTCATGTTGGAGACGGTCCAGACTCTTGTCCATTGCCCCCATTACCCATTACCTGGGTTTACCACCCCTTTCGCCTTCGATGCGCTAAAAAAAGGAAATCAAATAAATTAAGCATCTTATAACATCTCGAATATTACAGTAAATACATTTCATTTCGGAAAAATTATAAAGTCTCTCTACATATTTATTTTGGGGATAAATATTGGTAATATCTGGGCATTATATCAGAAGTATAAAAAAGTGGTGTTTTTTTTCCCCAAGTGGGTTTATTGCAAAAGCCTATTCAGCATACCTTACATTTTACTTAATATGTAAATGTCATAAGCACCATTTAGAAGCTATATCCCACTTGTGCAGTTTTCACCCAAGTTATTTTCTTTTATAAATGCAAATTAGGCGCATTAAGTTGCCTTGTGTATGACATTTGCGGTATAAATAAACATGCCTTGCCTTTCCATTATATATAGTAGGTGAAAGAGCTTTTTACATGCGGAGCTTTGGTTACTCCACTTTGCACATACGTATGTGGCTATTTCTGCCACTGTATATAAGGATAGACCACAGTAATCATGTGCCTTTGTTTTTCTATCAAACAGTGTTACCACTATGGGAGTCCACCTTGTTAAGAATGTAATTTGAAGAGTAATTATCTTTATTAATTACAAAACTAACTGTACATTTTTACATGTATATATATCAAATGTAAAAAAAAACTCACTGTGAAAGCTACAATTTTACCTTGGAATTCCACTAGCCTTATACTCTACATTTTACACACATTGCCCATTGTCCTTATATTTTAATAATGCATAGACCTAGTCTAAACATCCTACACCAATTACATCGTCAAAGAAACAAAGATAAATTACACTTTCTTTGAAAAATGTATAATATACCGACATATCTTTGCTGAACATTTCTTTGTGATAGTTATACAAGCATGCAAACCCAGGGATGGTAAGGAAAGAGCCAGGTGCACTGAAAGGCAACAATATGCTTATATTCAAAACAGATTAACAGAACAAATGGAATTTCCAAAAGGTAGGCTCTTTTCATCAAGTCAAACAAAATTACACAGATTACGGAAATGAAGCAAAATGTAAACTTCCAATTCCTCTTCTTGAATGGTCAAAGAGTCCATAGAGCTTACAGAGTTCATGTTCAGTCCATATTTAGAATCATTCCACTTTTGACTGGAGAGTTCTTGGGTCAGGGTAAGTACCTGAGGGTTCACAAAGTCACTTTGTGTTTTTCTTCTTCACTTTGGTTTCTTTCTTTGAGTTGATTGAGGAAAAAAACTTGGAGAAAAAGCAAAAACAACATGTTAAGTGTTTTGTATTTGTTTAATATAATGTATAAACACAACAACAAAAAAGTGACAAAAACAAAAACATGACAAAAAGTGGCATAAAAAAAAAGAAAAAAACACGGCAAAAACACTTTAAAAAAATGACAAAAATGCACCAACAAAGTTACAATCAGTTTTGTAGGCATTAGGTTTCAGATGAGGTGTTAAACTGTTGCTCTCCAGTCAAGAAGCTTTTAGATTTGGGTAACGTTGAACTGGCGAAAACCAGCTCGGTTAAAGCGGGGGGTTAGAGGTTAAGCTAAATTCATGCTCAGTTAAAACCCTACTGGACCCATGTAATTAAAGCAACTTCCAAATTGTGGGCTGTGGGTGCTAAGCCTGAGATTTTTCTACATTGCTCCACTGAAACTGCCTTCTGTCAAGAAGTTACCCCACACACATAAACATTCGAAATGACACATCATTCAATCAGAAGAAAACAAAGTGACTTTTAACTGATATTAATTCTATTAATTTAAACTTTTTGTTTGTTTCTTGTGGAGAGAGAGGGTGAGATAAATACAGCAACATAAATGATTGTGAAGATCTTCTGGGGACTGAGGGAGGAGGCTTATTTTAGTGTAAGCTGCATACTCACCATTGAAAGTCGAGGGATGATGCCAGCTCTGTTGGAAAGTAAGGCCAAAACATCAGGCACAGCGCAGAAATGAAGATATCTGCATGACTGTCTTTCCAATCCAAACTCCACGACTAAAAGGACTGTCCTATGAGTGAATTAAAATGACATTACTGGATAGTACAGTCACACACTTACATAGCTTTGCAATCATGGCTAAATATATTAAAACCTTTTACTTACCACACACAATCAGTGGATGTCAGAGGCTCCTCCTCCAGCTGGTCCTCTTCAGCCTGGCAGATCACTGAATAGTCCTTCCCATTAAAATAGCATAGCACGACCAGCTCTTTCACATTTTATGCGCAGCCACTCAGCTCTCAGCACATCAGAAGGAACTTCTTGCTTTTTACTTTTTCAGGAGACTGATCTGCAAATAACAATTAGTAGTTCATAAATGCTATTTGTTCTGTTATATGAATATTAATAAAAAGTAATGAATAATACTTTTTATTAATAACGTTTCAAAGAAAGAAATTGATTGAAGAAATTAAGACTACTCTTGTTATCATGAGCATCAATCAGTCTGCGATCATTGTGCCTTTCATGAATAAATGTGGAGTATGTTATGTATCATTCAAACACTTTGATACAGAGTAATGTTATATGGGCTGTAATGATGATGGTGAATAACAGTAATACCAACATGGTAATAAATGGGTATAGGAAACAAAATTATAAACTTGTTATAAAGTGTAACATACTATGAATGTTGACTTAATCTGTAAATATGTAACCAACTTAATTGTTTTGTAAGATACTAAGAACTAAACATTGTTACTGTTGCAACCACATTATTATTATTTAAGTTTATGAACAGGGGTGGGAGTCAATAAGCTTGTCTTCTTCCCACTCCTTTTCGAGCTATAATGTAATTATTATTTTTTTTCTTTTATTATATTTTTTCTGGCTTTTGTGCCTGTGTTGCGTGTTGTGTAGCTCGAAATAAAAAAATCAATCAATCAATCAATCAAATAATCTAATATCTATTCAGAAATTGTTACGTTTCATTGTGAAACCTAAATGGTTTAAATTATTTTGAATAAACAAAATAATACTGAACAGACCGTTCTCTCCAAATAGTTGAACTGAAATGTCATTATAGTGTACTGTTGCACCCTAAATCACACATTGATGCCGGTTACTATTTTGTTATACACATGTTTTGTGTGAGGTTTAACTTACATTGCAGTTTCCAAGCAGCAAGTAGGTTTGTGAAGGTCTCCGTGCACACAGCAAAATCAGACTCTTGGAGGCAGGCTCATGTAGTCCACTTCAAGGGGCTGCAATTGGTCTTCTAGGATGTACTGTTGCATACTGGTACGTCAAGTAGGACTTCCATGCCGTTGTTTAGGAAAGTCGCTCCTTCAAACAGAAAAGAGAAAATAGTTTGACGGGCTGCCCGAAAACAGAGGGATAGGTCAAATGCTGAGAACAAATTTCCCTATGGCGACAAAGTTCACCATAACCACTGGTAGCATGTGGACTGTTTGAGATAGGGTTTTGGGTTATTGCAGTAGTGGCCACTGTGGTTTTATCGGTGTTTCGAACTGCTTTATTTATTGTATAGCCCTCTGTAAATTAGGTGAAACTTTAGAACTGAGCTCATCACAATTTCACTTGTCATAAAACCGACTTTAGAGCTGGTGGGTGCTCTAATGTGGTATGTGGTGTAGATAATTTGATAACCACGCAATAGCTTCAACTAGACTATTTTAAAATACGGCTTAAAAAAAAAAAAGACTAAAAAAAAGACAGACAAAAAACTATTCAACTAAAATGGGGCCAGATTTTAGAATATGTTTTCAGGCAAGTCCTGGTGCCAGAGGAGAAACTATTGTACATATTTTAGAATTGAGTGCTATAACAAGATAAGTCTGGCAGGTCATGTTAACACACTGTCACTGCATAAAGATCAGGAGAACTTCATGAAACTTAATTAACACAACTGTTCTGTAAATGCGCATTTCAAATCTGCAACACATCATTTGTTTCTTGTGATCACGATAAAAAAAAAGTTCCTTAAACCAGAATAAGTGCTAAATGTTCAACCGCATTTATCACCAACAAAAAAAAAGAAACAAAAAAAACCATCAGGAAGGCTGCCTTAAAATAAGTAAGGACCAACCATCTTACCTTATAAACTCCAAATTCTGATGCCACACGCATTGCTGAACGTGAAGAACTTGCCTTAAAAAGTTCATTTTAAAACACTGAAGGATCTGAAAGCCTCTCTTTGCTGCTGTTTTCTCCAACGCGCCGCTCTGTCTGCTCTGGCGCCCACTCGTTAGTGACGTCAGCCACATCCGTGAACTCTCATGGCAATTATCCAATGAGCGATGAGCGTCTGCTGCAGCAGCACGCACTGCGCATGCACAGACAGTTTGAATTTTTTAAACAGACGCACAGCATAATCTCAATGAGCATGATGTAATGTACAGGAGCAAACAAGATCTATTTTAGCTTTAGCCTAGTATGTTTGTGGATGATATACCATGGAAGAAGGTCTGGCTTTTGTCTAATAGATATTTAGTAACAAACAAAGTAAAAGAAGTATCCTTCAAACTTATTCATAAGTTTTATCCTTCAAAATGTTACATTAAAAACAGATTTAAGAAAGAAATTGATATTGACTGTAGTTTTTGTAAAGAATATCCTGAAACCATTGTGCATCTTTTCTGGTACTGTCCAAGTGTTGCATTATTTTCGCAGAAATTCTGTGACTTTATTCATAAAAATATTGAAAAGCATTTTGTTCTACATTGGAAGAGTGTATTGTTTGGTTTGTTTGAATCTAACTTACAAAACAGTAACGCTATTTACTTAATTAATCTTTTATTATTGATGTCAAAGTATCATATTCATTCATGTAAATTTTCCGGGAAAAGGCCGTGTTTCTCTGCCTTTTATAACGGCTTCAAACAATACATTCTCTCAATTAAATTTTCTGAAAAACAGAAGGCAATTAAGACTGTTGAGTATTGTACAGCGTTGAATGTCTTCATTTAAATCTTGACCCCCCTAGCGTTAGATTATGCTTATGTTTTTTTTCTTTGTTATTTATTTTTCCTTTTTTCTTCTTTGCTCTCCTATCCTCTCTATTTTTCTCCCTGTCTTCTTGTTTTTGTTTTTTGTTTTGTTTTTCTCTTTAACAATTTTAATTTTGCACTGATCCAGTCCATTATTTTAATGTCTACTGGTAATTTTCATGTGCAAATACGGATAATTGTTGATTACTGTACTTGTTTCAATGATTGTTATCACTGTCAACATTGGATTAATAATAATAAATAAATAAAATTTAAAAAAAATTTAGCTTTAGCCTTAAAAACAGGGGGACAACAAATTAGATTCTGTCTTCTTGGAAATCATGTATGCTCATTTATTATTATTAATTATTATTATTATTATTATTATTATCTCCCAATAATAATAATTATATGTATTTATTATTTTTATGTTATGCATATATTGTAAAAGTCAGTAGCAAAATAAATAGAAATAATACAAATAATAAAGTTAGGGGTAACATAAAAAGTACACCAAAATCTATAAGAAAACTTTCAAAAATATTTGCCTTTTTTTCTATTAGTTATTTTCCTTGACTTGACATCTACCTTGCATTGTGTTTGCAGCTCATTTGTCAAACACACTTGAAAAGTTTAAACCCATTAAGACCTGAACTGGCCAAAGAAGCCAACAATGTGATTATTGGAAATAACACATATCTCATAAATACATCATTTGCCTGAATTAATTATTTTCTCAAATTTTTGCAAGACATAAAGAGATATGATTGAGGTATAATATTAAATCGTGTCATATTGAGAATCTGAGAACTCATATAGTGAGCAGTGAGAGACAGAACCATGTATATCTCTCGCTGAGACATAAGTGAGATAGTGCTTCCAGATAAGGAGATCAAATTGAGACATATTTGAAATCGCCACAACATATCTCATTTTTCTCTTAACTGAGATCAGGAAAAGAGACAGCTTTGAGAGAATCTGATCGCTTAAATAGTGAGCAGCGAGAGACAGATCATGCATATCTCTCACTGAATCGGCACAACATATCTCATTTTTCTCTTAGCTGAGATCACGAAAAGAGACAGTTGTGAGAGAATTTAGAGAACTCACACAATGCTCACCTGAGAAATATGAGAGACTTGTTTCTCAGGAGAGAAATTTGAGAAGAATGAGAAAACCACTTTGGTCTCAATTGGTGCTCATTTATGTCTAGGAGATGTAAATGTGACATAAATGAGATCTCATCTTCAATTTTGCTTTGCTATGGGGAGTGTCCTACAATAAGAAAATATATACTTAACCCAACTTTCATTCACATCTGTCAGAAGCTTGTAGATAAATTACCAGGTGAATCGGCTCGCATATCTCCACCCAGTGTCATAGCCCCACCAGCAACAGCCTCCATGACGCGTTCATCCTGCTCAAGCTTCCACTGCCAATTGACTGTTGGGATGAGGAGCTTGGCTTGATGCTTATAAAAACACTGCTCAGACAGTCCCTGAACGTTGAAGGCCCTGAGGAACTATAAAACGTGACACATGTCATCAACTGATAGATATGGAAACATGATTATAAAAAAAAATATTATTATTGCTCTACCTTTGAAACCATGATGAGATGAGCCAATAAACAATACTGCTGCACAGAGCTGAAGGTTTCCAGCGGGAATGTTGTTCACCAGTGGCTGGCTGGACCACTGGTTGAAGTACTCACAATGAGTACACTGCTGCTTCACCCGGAGCAGTGTGCCGACTGTCACTGTGTCAATAATGCAATGACGGGTGCAAACAGGACAGCTCCGGAATAGCCCCAGCAGTTGTTCCTCATAAACAATGTACTTTTTTTGTTTATGTGGAGGGACTTATGTGGGAGTTCTATATTGCAAAAAAACAACAATAAATGTAGGCCTTCGAAAGCTGAGAAATGTATATGATAACTTAAACAGAATACCAAAAACCTTAGGTAACATAATTTACAGATGCAGAAGTTAATTTATTTTTTACCCATTCCGTTCAGGGAGCTCGCACTTCCATCCAGATGGTAGGTGGGGTCAGCGGCTGACACCTCGCACCTTGGTCTTTTGACTGGTGTGAAGGTTGCCATGGGAGCTTCAGGAAACGGAACCTCCATCAAGGCCTCCGTATTGCAAGACATGCTCCTGCGATGAGGTTGTACCTGGATGGCTGTGTAAAAAACAAAAAGGTTAGTAAATGCACTAGGCAAGAGTTACAACAAAACTGATCAATTAGCAAAAGCTCCCAACAATTATCACCTTTGCTTCTCCTGGCAGGTTTCAAATTGTCCTGGACAGATTCATGCACGCTAAGGAGTGCATCAGTCTGACAGACAATTTCTCGGGTTGATTTTGGCTAAAACACAGTCAAACACAACATATGATCATAATGCATACTGTGTACAGTCAGGATAATACTCTCTAAACTTGAAAGTCAGCTTTCATTTAGTTTTAGAACTGCAGTTCTGCTAAATGATTTACAGTATGCTTCAGTTTTATCACAGTGGAGTGTGGACAAAGAATAACAGAAGATATACTATCTTCTATTTGAACTAAAATGATATAAGGGTAGAAAAAGTATGATTAAATATTGATTTTAAACTTGTATTGATTTACTTGTATTGATAACACGATTAGCTGAAATCACATCAGAAACACTGATATCTGTGAGCGCCCTGGTCATCCCTCTCCTCAATGACCACACGGTCCACCTGGATAGGTCCATGGGAGGAGAGGGCTTTTAATGTATCAGCAAATATTTTAAGTAATTTTTATCATTCTTTTATTGAAAGTGTCTTAACCTTTTCTTTTATCTGCTGGTTTGATGGCCTGTCTGTGAAAGATAAGAACAGTCTGAACCACATTGTCAAAGTGTGCAGTAAGATTTCTGGTGTGCGTTTTGAAGACCTTGCCTCACTCTGTAAGGAAAGAGTCCTGAAAAAGACTCGATCGATTTTGGGTCAACCTAATCATGTTTGTGGTCGTACTTTACTCTGATGCCCTCCGGGAGGCGATATGTCGCTCCCCAACAGAAAAGAAACCGCTATTCAAATTCTTTCATTCCGACTGCTGTCAGGATTTTAAATGATACTAGCTAGGAAGGCAGTGTTTATCTTTCTTCTTTTTTCCCCATCTTTACTGGTCCACTTGTGTCCTGAATCTGATGCACTTACAGTTCATGACGTATGTATTGAATGTGGTTGTATGTGTCTCCTTTTTATTGTTTTTTATGACCAGAGAACAGGGATAAATAAAGTTGTTTTGAATTTGAATTTGAACCTGTCCAGTCAGTGGTAGATAGATAGATAGATAGCTTTATTGGTCATTCTTATGCAACATAAAAACGAAATTACGTTTCACACGTACCCAACAATTTAGTGCAATGTAAAATTTAAAAAAAATTAACAAAACTTGATTAGTCTGTAGATGATAGGGTCTTATTCATCAGTCTAACAGCTGTTGGGAAGGAAGCTGTTTAACATTCGAGTTTTTGTCGTCCTGATGCTGCGGTATCTCTTCCCCGACGGCATCGGTTCAAACATTGGATGGAAGGGATGCGAGCAGTCTTTCAGGATAAGGTCTGCTTTGCGCGCACAGCGCTCAGTGAAGATGTCCTGCAGTGGTGGTAAAGGGGCGCCTATGATTTTCTCTGCAGTTCTCACGATCCGACCGAGACTCTGCTTCTCTTCAGCTGTACAGCTGCTGAACCAGGACAGCATGCCATACGTTACCAGGCTCTCCACTGTCCCTCTGTAGAACAGAGTCAAAACTGGGATGGGGAGGTCCACCTTCTTCAGCTTACGGAGGAAGTGAAGACGTTGTTGTGCCTTCTTAATTATAGCCGTGGTGTTGTCTCTGGTGGTCAGTTTGTCTGACAGATGTATCCCCAGGAACTTGGCACTCTCGACCCTTTCCACCTCACAGTTGTTAATTGTGAGCGGAGGGTGATGTTTTCCGGATCTTCTGAAATCGACGATCATCTCCCTTGTTTTGGTGGTGTTGAGGGCCAGATTGTGCAAGGCTGTGAGCACCTCCACCTCTTTCCTGTATGCCGACTCATCATTGTTTGTGATGAGGCCGACAACTGTGGTGTCATCTGCAAACTTAATGACATGGTTGTTGCTGTGAGTGGCAGTACAGTCGTGAGTAAGCAGCGTGAACAATAACGGGCTCAGAACACACCCTTGAGGTGAGCCTGTGCTCACTGTCATTGTTTTGTATGTTGTGTTGCCAACTCTCACTGTCTGTCTCCTCTCCATCAAAAAGTCCAGAATCCACCTGCACATTCCTGACTCCAGACCCAGCAGTGACAGCTTCTCTACTAACTGTCGAGGAAGGATGGTATTAAATGCTGAGCTGAAGTCGAGCAGCAGTATCCTGGCATACGTGTTCTTGCCCTCCAGATGTGACAGAACCCGGTGGAGCAGGGTGGAGATGGCATCCTCCATGGAGCGGTTCTCTCTGTACGCAAACTGAAGCTGGTCCAAGTTTGCTGGGAGGCGTGATCTTATGTGCATCATAACCAGACGCTCAAAACATTTCATGACTATAGGGGTCAGGGCTACAGGACGATAGTCGTTCATTGAATCTAAAACGCTCCATTACACATGTGGTTACCAAACTCACCCTCCATATGCAACAAACCACAATAACCAAAGAGGATTAGCTCACTATGCTGCTCCTACAACAAGCGTATTGCGCAGTGTGGCGATGGCAGCACCATTGCAGGAATAAGCAACAACGCACGTCAATTATTGGGACTTGTTAGTGTGAGACTCGGAAAAGTAGTAGCGCATGTATTACTTACTACAGGAGGATGCTAACTGCTCTATGCAGTAACAAATATAACAATAAAAAAATACACAGATAGAAATTATTATATTTTATTTAACAAGTTCAATCCCCAAATCAAAGCTGTAATTAAATCTGTAGAGACAACATAGTGAGCTTTATTTTTGCACTTTTACCTGCAGTGTGAATGCTGTTCCCGGTAGCCTTGGCTGTTGGAGAGCCAGGGTGGGGAGAGCCAGGGTGGGGACTGCCTCTCTCTTCAAAAACTGCTGCTTGGAGAAGCCCATTTCAACCGCTAATGCGTTGGAGTAGGAATCCCGCGAAAAATGTTTGTCACAAACTCCGGGACGCAAAGGGAGTTCACCTTCGCCCAAGCCAATTGCGCGCAACCACTGGCGCCTAATTTCTAAGTCTACTGGAACACCATGTAAACCAGTAGAACTACTACAGCCCACTACAATACACTTCCTCCCCATACTTACAATTAACTATACAAGACACTACACAAAACACTACACTAATACTCAATAAACAATACAACTAAAGCTAAATGCTAACGGCTATGCTAAACGGAAGCTATTCTAACACTAACAATAAAGCTAAAGACTAACTAATGCTATAAAACAACTAGGCCTACTACTAGGGATAAAACTATATTAAATGTAAATAATATAGCGATAATCGCTGTGAAAAAACTCGCTCGCTCCGATCCAACTTCAACTCGCTACGTGGGCCTCTAGGGGAGGGATCAGCTTTTATACCACAGCGGCAGACGTGGTGACGTATGATAGTACGGTGACGAAATATGGTACGTTCTCAGCCAACCCCAAAATTCAAATGTAGTAAGTACTGTTCGCTAAATGTCAAAATGGCCCAGTCCATTCATGTTTTTAAGTCGTTGAAAACTCATCTTTTTGCTTTGGCCTTCAACACAAGCTGAGCAGATCCCATGTATTTTATTATTATTGTTTCATGTTGTAAATGTTGTGACTGTTTTTACTCTTCAATTGTACTTTATAATGTTTGTTGTACAGCACTTTGGGCGGTTAATGCCAAAAGGCATTACATTACAGAGGTCTGGCCCTTCCTGTTTGACGTAAAATACGTCAGAGTGTCACAACTCAGTCGTTTTCCAGGAGAGGGCGGAGCAGGATTCAGGAGGATTGCTTAGAACTGCGTGAATGAAGCCAAAAACCACACTGGGATTGTTTTTGATAAGGAAATAGCATAAAACATGGTTAAAAGCTCCAAAAAGTCGATTTTGCATGATATAGGACCTTTAAATCAATGTTCCCATCTTTTCCTCGTCAGCCTCCTAGCTCTGACATGAATACTGTACTTTTAAAAAATCAGTTGGAAAAAGGACACATTTCTAAAATATGTAATGAACGGTCAGCCATGGAATATACCTTCACTTGGTCACCTAAAGGAAGCTTGGCAAAAGGACTGTTAGGGCTTAGTAATTTCGGACCCAAAGATAGACAGGAGCCAACGTTCACAATTTATTTTCCACAATAGTTTAAGTCAGGCAGATGGGCCCAGCTCCACGGAGTCTTCCCCACACAGGTATTAGGGGCACAGGAGATAACGGTAAGTTTCAGGTAATCCAAAAAACAGGTAAGTCTGAAGCTGACTGCAAAATCACCATCAGGCTGACGGAACAATCTGGCAGAGTCTGGAGAGCTGGGGCTGGGGCTGATTCCGAAACTGTTAAACGATAGCCTCTAAGTACTAACACTAGCAACTAATCCTTAACCTTTCATGGGGTCAACTGTTAGATCTCTATGCCGTTAGTGAACTTCTGCTTCAGCAGCATTTGCCCAATTCGACCGGCCTTACCCAGGGGAAGCGGAAGTGACATCACCAACAGCTGTTTTTCTTCTTTAAGGATATTGGCAGGCAAACAAAAGCGCATGCTGCCGCCTACTGTATTGCATATGCAACAACATAGTGTCCAAATAAAGACATTTAAGGAGAACAAAAAAAAACAGCTGTTTCATAAAACTACAGTATGCAAATTAGCAATGTGGCTTAAGTTTCTACTAAATGAAAGCAAAAGCACAAACTGCCTTCATTTAAGCCATTTACTGAGGCAGCTCTTTAAAATGGGGCGACAATGGCGCAGATGGTAGAGCGGGTTGTCTCATGATCGGAAGGTCTGGGGTTCGAATCCCGCCTCCTGAAGGTGCACATTGTCCTTGTGTCCTTGGGCAAGACACTTCACCCACATTGCCTCCAGTGTCTGCGCACTGGTAGCCCCCTAGGAGAGACCAACAATCCCGGTTTGAATCGTGAGGCTGTCCTTCCGTGGACCCACCACCTACAGAAAGAGCCATGGGGGCCGGTGCTATGTGACCTGGGCAGCTCTCACGACCCGGCAACGGACAAGTGGAAGAAAATGAATGAATGAATGAGCTCTTTAAAACACTGACATGTGACTGTGCTGTGATGTATTTTGTCACTTTTATAAAGTTTGACTTGTGCAAAATCTCTTATGTTTTAATTAATTGTGCACCAGTCAATCAACAGTGGTTGTGTAGCGTGTTTTAGATGGTCGCATAGAGACACGGGAGGCCAGACTCTGGGTACTGCTTCTTTAATGCCAGGTAAAACAGCAACAGGACACACAATTAAAGGACACACAGTGGCACAGCTCCCAGCATGCAGGTTGCTCATCTCAATCAATTAACATAAAGTATACAGTATTTAAAAAATAAAATGTATATGATTTTACACAATACTCGAAATTCTAATAATTTGGTTGTTGTACTAATTGGCTAATTTGGATTTACAGCTTTGAAAATATAACAAAAATAAAATACAGCATAAAAATTTGCAGTACCAGAATTTATATATTTTTCTCTAAAACCTTAAACAAACCTTTAAAACAGCGACAGGACACACAATTAGAGGACACACACTCTTAAAACAGATGTGTTGAAAACAACACAAAATGTGTTAAAAAATGCACATCCCTGTGTCTAGTTAAGGACTGCATAACATGTGTTGTTTTTAACACAGTCAGTGTGTTGAGATATTTAACACATTTTTTGTGTTAAACATTTCAACACACTGACTGTGTTAAAAACAACACATGTTGTGTTGTCCTTAACTAGACACAGGGATGTGCACTTTTTAACACATTTTGTGTTAAAAAGTGTGTTATTTGTATTTCATTGTATTTTACTCCTAAAATGAATATTACACATGCAGGAATTACACTACAATAATCACAAACAATATAATTAAAAGTAATTCTTATTTATTATGTATTAGCAAATCACAAATGTGAACACATAAAAGAATCTCTACAGTTGGTTTGAAAACATGGAGGATGTTTGAAAAAACATTGAGTTTTTAAAATTGCATTTTTCAGGTTTACCATGGTCATAAGTTTACAGTACACCATACTAAAGTCACTAGCATTGTGCCAAATGTTACACACAAAAAATAGGGATGTTCACAAGCCACAATGTAGTTTGTTTTAAGTTGTCCAATTGTGATGTGATTTTGCATCTAAGTTATGTGTTAGACACTGATCCATTAACTCTTGTCAATCGAAAATGAAAATCTAAAGATTAGGCTAGTTGGCCAAGTCCCGACTTACATACTACACAATATCATATTTATTTAACACTAAACTTAAATGGTTCAGATTACAAACACAGCAAATTTAGAACAGTCTTTGGTACTCATCACTCGTTTGGATGATGACTGTTGTTCTGTGCTTTGGTGCTGCTCAGTGCAGTGGTGCTGGTAAGTCCTGTTCTGTTGAGATGTCCTCTGCTGTTGGGATAGGTCCATGTGCTGTTGGGATATGTCCTGGGCTGTTGGGGAGAGGTCCTGGGCTGTTGGGGAGAGGTCCTGGGCTGTTGGGGAGAGGTCCTGGGCTGTTGGGGAGAGGTCCTGGGCTGTTGGGGAGAGGTCCTGGGCAGATGGGTTGTCCTGGGCTGGCTTGTTGGTTTGTCCTGGGCTGGGCTGCTGGTTGGTTGCCTCTCGGTATTTTTCCAAAAGGGCTTTTAATGCTTTTTCCAGTCTGAGCAACGACACAATACATTAACATTTGAATACTTATGAAGTTAACACATTATAAATATGTCTTTATATTGTACAACTGATACAGAGGCAAATTATGTTTAAATGTTTTACAAAGACTCCACAAATATTCAGAAATGAATAGTAAAACTCACTCTCACCATTTGGAGCCACTTCTGCACAGCGAGTGATCCATTAGCACACCCTGATGCAGAGGTAGTAGGTCAATGCTGAAGAGCTCAGGAGGAACACGACTCTAGGAAAACACATAAGACAAAATTCAATTGTGAGATAGGTTTACAGAATGTTAGAAGTTTCGGAGAGTTCATACTCACCAAATCCATCTTGAAGTGGAAGTTACAGTATCATCTTTTTGGATTTTTGAAGGATGGCTGGGAAAGAGCAAAGAATAAGAAAAGCTCACATATCAAGCATGGTCTGAATTCTTATTTGACTGTATCACAAAAAAATAGTTCACCATGATCTGATGACAACTCCCCCTCTTGTATTAGAGTCATCAACAGAGAAGGTCCCACTGGAGGCTGGTTATTCTGACAACTGGTACTGTTTATGAATCTGCAATACAGGTACATAGTACAGACTAAATGCAACTGCAATACACATTGGACAGATTAGGTAATACAGGACATATTCAGACAATATACATGGGTTTATTTTATGACCATCTCATTTAAATAATTTACAGAGCATATACCTGTTGACGTCACACTCAGGCCTCCATTTTACAATCTGTAAGAGAAGAAATTGTTTTTAGTGAGGGAAAAATGTCAGCCTATGTAACTTTTTAAGTTCAATTTTCATAACTGCTTTCCCTACTTTAGCATATTTATGGCACACGTTTCACAATCAATCTTTAGATAATGATTTTACCAGAGTTTTGTGGCAGTGTTGATTTAATATTAATGTAAATTCAATAACCTCCGATGTGCCTTCATAATAAGTGCCAAGAGCTCCTATCTTAATCTGCTCAGACTGTCGTCCGCACTTCGGCCAGGAGCGGGGGCAGAAGGAGAGCGCAGTCAGCCCGGGCCGGAGGCGTGTGAGACGGGGACAGAGGAGGCTGCTGCCCCGCACCTGCACACATGTCTGCGGTCTCGCTTCAGCCCGCGGAGGCGAAGATAATAACGTTCAATGCGGCCTAAGTTTTATGTCACAGACTCTGCGTTTGGTTTATAGCAGCCAGGCTCAATCACTGTATCCGGAGGAAGCTAGCTAGCATATGTTACGGTTGACTTGCTTTTACCAAAGAAACAACTTCTACCGCGAATGGCAAACTGACGACATAAAGAAAACAGTTTTCGGAAAATGTGAAATATGAACAAGTAATGCTCGCTTACCTTGTAAGTGTTGACTTGGCGCTCCTTTCTGCTCCAGGTCAGGGAAAATGTCAGCTCGAGCTGAAGATTCAAGCAGTGCTTGTCCCGCTCCGTGATTGGACAACAGTTTAACACATGCAGTGTGTTATTGTAAATATGCAACGTGATTGGATAATAATTTAACACGAGATGTGTTATTTTGTGTAATTTCATTTTTACACAGAAATTTCAACACCAACACAACATGTGTTAATATTAACACAACATGTGTTAAATGAGCCTTAACACAGAAATTGTGTTAAAATTTAACACATCTGTTTTAAGAGTGCAGTGGCACAGCTCCCTACGAGGGCAAAAGAAAAAAACAAAAAAAAACGTCAACATAGGCGCCAAAAAGTCAGTTTTACAGGCTAAAAATAGTTCGTGACCTAATTAACACCTACTTCGTTTTACAGTTTATGATGTTATGTTTGTGTTTCTGACACTTTTATTTGACTAACAGAGCTTAAACAAGTGTTAGCTAAACTCATAGGGAGACTGGGGCGGCACGGTAGTACAGCGGTTAGCGCTTGTGCTTCACAGCTAGATTGTCCAGGGTTCGATTCCCACCAATGACCAGGCCTTTCTGTGTGGAGTTTGCATGTTCTCCCCGTGTCTGCGTAGGTTTCCTCCGGGTACTCCGGTTTCCCCTACCACTAAAAACATGTACAATAGGTCAGGATGTTTGAGAGTGTGCATGGGGGACGACGGATGGAAATTAGCCCAAGGCTACAATCCGGTGTGGCTTGTTCATTAACTTGCACTGTCCCTACCAAACAAACTCGAGGAGCACAACTTACCAGCACGCAGGTTGCTCATCTCAATGAGGGACAGAGCCAGCGTTGCCAGGTGGGAAATGTAGGATTATCGTTCCAGAGACTCAAAATTATCGTATTTTGAAAGAAATTATCGTACAAATGTCGAAAACAAAATGACAAGGCTACGAGAGAGCTATAGTCAAATAAAATCACTCTGGAGATAGTGTCCTATGGGTTCTTAGAGTGTTGTGGCACTCACTAGTTGTGTAGACCAATGTGTCCCCCACAAACAAATACAACTAACTATGAGCAACATCAGAATCATGGGGGCGGGCGCAACTGAGCATCCCACCAATCATGCTCCTTGTTCTGAAACATACATCATAAACGTCACTCCCTTCATATCCTCTCACTCCCAGCAAAGCACGGGGTTTAAAAATAAAATAAAAAATCAGTCTCCGGCAGTTGCAAAATATACATTTGGCCAAATTATCGTACATTAGACATTATTGATCGTACATCGTACATAGGGCAAACTTATCGTACAAATACCATAATTATCGTACACCTGGCGCTGGATAGAGGGGATGTGTCGCACCAATTATGGTCCCTGCGCAACAGGCACTAAAGGAACTATATTACTCAGTAATGACACTTATAAAAATATCTTACAAAATTACCAAAAATGGAGATACTCAAAATAATAAAAGGGGTTCACTATAAAGTTTTGAGGATGTTCACTTAAAAAAATAATAATCCTGCTACATACTCCCCTCTGAACTTCTCAAAACCGTACCAACACATGTCAAACTGGACCCAGAGTAACATTCTTGCCATCAAACATAGACATTGACTTTCTACATGTCTGCGACATAAATGTCTTCCTCCACAAAAGGAAAAGCAACACTGATAAGTTGGCCAAACTTAACAATGTATACTTACAATAAGATAGTGCCGTATACACAACCTCTTACAGGTAAGTTAGTGGCTGTTACTCTCCAATAACCCTGAGCTAATTGGTAGATTATATTACTCACATTGATTTGATTACATTAGGATCACAACCAAAAAACAGGTTGTATCTACAAAAATAAACTTTTTGCAAAACCTGAGACTGCAGTACGAGTCTGAATGTTCTTTTGCGTCATATTCTGTATCAGTCTGTTAACTGGTTTCACAATTCTACCAGCCCTAGTTCTGAAAAGGCTCATTGTATCAGGCGACGGAACAGTAGGTCCAATGGTAACTGCTTCACTGGACTGGTCACGAGAGTGTCTAGGACTTGGGTCTGGACTAACAGTGTCTCTGTCACCACTCCCGGGTTTATGAGGATTTTCAACATCAGACTCAACACGTGACTCGATGACAAGGTCTGAAGCGACCTCAGAGGGACATGGACAGGAATCTTTCGAGGACACTGTTCTTTCCACCCACTCAGCTGTACGATCTATTGCATTGGGCCCTGAGTCAACAACGGAACGATCCTGATTGACAGTACTCTGCTCAAGAGAAGAATCAAAGGAGGACACTGACTCTTGCCCAGTGACTGTATTTCTGATTCAATAAGTGTGACATTTGGGGTCTTTGGACACAACCGTGTATATGGTGGAACACCACTTGTCAGCAAGTTTCCTACGACCTCGCTCACCTTTATTTGCCAAGAGAACTTGGTCTCCTTCCTCAATGTCTGTGCCCTTGACTTTCAAGTTATACAAGCGGGCTTGGCGCCGCTGACTGGTGTCTGCATTAGCTTGGGCCGCAACGAGGGCCTCTTTGAGATGACCTCTTATCTTTTTGACATAACTGTTATAATCGGTGATCTCATTGTCTCTTTCTGTATTGTGGAACATTACATCAATTGGGAGTCAGGGTATGCGGCCAAACATTAAATAGAACGGCGCATAGCCAGTCGACTCATGTGCTGTGCAGTTGTAGGCAAATGTTAAGGTTTGGAGCATTTGTGGCCATTTACTCTTATCGCGGGCAGGCAAGGCTCTGATCATGTTTCCTAAAGTCCGATTGAACCTTTTGGTTTGGCCATTGCCCATGGGGTGATAAGGTGTGGTCCTCGATTTATTTACTCCTGAGATTTTTAACAGCTCCTGAATCAGTTCGCTTTCAAAGTTCGCACCTTGGTCAGCATGAAGTCTTTGCGGAAAGCCATACACACAAAAGTATTTGTCCCATAACTGGCGTGCTACTTGTTTCGCTGACTGATCGGGGCACTGAAATGCGTGGGCCATTTTGGTAAAATGATCAGTGGCAACTAACACATCCACGCTGCGTCCTTTTGAATCCTCTGCCGACCAGAAATCAAGGCACACTAACTCTAGGGGACTTGTGGTTTTGATACTTTCCAGAGGTGCCCTTGCCTCTGGTTCAAGAGTTTTGCTCACAACACACCGTTTACAGCATTTAACGTACTCGCGGACAGTAAGCTCCATATTTAGCCAAAAGAAGTGCTGCCTGGCAAGGTGTAATGTCCGGCTCTGACCTTGATGTCCAGCATTATCGTGCACACCCTGAAGGACATGACTAACGAGTGACAGGGGAGTAACATACTGATGTCGCTTTTTGTCAGTTACTAGATCTTTGGACACCCTATAGAGAATGTTGTCAAGCATTTTTAATTTCTCCCACTGTTTTAGAAGCTTCAGGGTTTTTGGAGACAGACTAGACTTTTCTCTCCTAGATGGTCGCCTACCACGTATGACAAACCTTTAATGTTGCTGTAAACAATGTACAGTCAGATGCGACCAATTTGTCTTGCGGAGTGGCTCAAGGGTCAGTTATAGGTCCTATTTTGTTTTTACTGTACATTTTGCCACTTGGTCAAATTATTGGTTGCTTTAAGGATGTATCGTATCATTTCTATGCTGATGATATCCAGTTGTATTGTTCTTTTAATGATGCTGAGCTCCATCGTTTGTCTATGTTCTTAGAGTGCGTGTCCTCTATCAAAGACTGGCTGGCCACTAACTATTTGCAGATCAATTCAAACAAGACCGAAACACTGATCATTGCTCCAGACCACAAGATCCCCCTGATCAAACAGCACCTTGGCTCTCTTGGCTCCTCTGTCAAACCCAGCCTCAGAAACCTGGGGGTTGTGTTTGACCAGGCCATGTCTTTGGAAACACACTCAAAACAGCTCGTCCGAAATTGTTTTTATCACCTTAGGACCATCTCTAAAATTCGCAAAATATTGTCAAGGAAGGATCTGGAAATTATTATTCATGCTTTCATATCAACAAGACTTATTGTAACTCTGTTTTTACCTGTCTGAATAAGTCTGCTCTGAACAAACTGCAAATTGTTCAAAATTCTGCTGCTAGACTTTTAACAGGTTTCTCTCGAAGGTCTCATATCACCCCAGTCTTGTCTGCTCTCCATTGGCTCCCTGTAAAATTCAGGATTGATTTTAAGATTTTAGTGCTGACTTTCAGAGCCTTGAACGGTCAGGCCCCACAGTACATCCTGGACCTTTTGTGCCCATATTCCTCTGGCCGCACTCTTCGGTCCTCTGGTCAGAACCTGCTTGTTGTCCCTAAGACTCGTTATAAAACCCGAGGGGATCTGTCTTTTCAGTCTGCTGCTCCCAGACTGTGGAACGCCTTGCCCCTGTCTCTGCGTCTGGCCGGCTCTGTGGACTCTTTTAAAAAGGACCTGAAGACATGTTTATTCAAACAAGCTTTTGATTGATGGGTTTTCACTAGTGTCACTTTGATTTTACATATGTCCCCACATTTTTATTATTAATATTATTACTATTTTCTTTTTATCCTGTACAGCACTTTGTGATTTTATCTGTGAAAAGCGCTTTATAAATAAACTTTACTTACTTTACTTACTTACAAATGGGATGACTTTTGAAATGGTAGTGTCATTTTGCTGTGCATCTTGGAGCTCCTGAACAGAGAACACAGGTAAAGTGATTTGGCTTGGGGGCAATAGCCTGTCTAAATCTTGAGCTAGCCAGGAGAAAACCCTTTCCTCGCAACTATTTTCCCTTTCTAAGTGACCTGAGAGGACTGCGGACACTTCCTCACTACCCAATGATTGATGTTCTAAACACTGGGTAATTTGGAGACATTGAACTTCCTGACAATCTGCGCTGGCCCTAAAGACCCCTTGAACTGTGTCTTCCCTTAACTGCTCTGACTCTTTCAACAAACTGTCATAGGGTTCAGTCACAAGTCTCTGGGAAACACGGCCTTTGACAAAGGGCTGGCGGCTTAGGGCATCTGCGACTATGTTTTTACTGCCGGGTATGTATTTGATATTGAAGTTGTATGGGGATAACTTTGCGACCCACCTTTGCTCACACGCGTCAAGGTAAGGGGATTATTATCAGTCCATACATTAAATGAGTTCCCCTTTAGCCAGTGACTGAACTTGTCGCAGACTGACCACTTTAGCGCTAGAAACTCTAAGCGATGGGCTGGGTATTTGCTTTGTGCACGAGTGAGCGCTTTACTGGCGAATGCAATGGGCCGTGCCTTTGTTTCTCCCTCTTGGACTTGAGATATCACAGCGCCTAGTCCATCAGTTGAGGCATCTGTTGAAAGGATGAACGGGCGACTGAAATCTGGGTGTGCCAAAACAACGGACTCTAGAAGGGCAGTTTTCAGGTGTTCAAATGAATCTTTGTGCTCTTGTTTCCAATCACTTGGGTGTAACTTTTTGAAAGCAGCAGCACCACGGGCATTTCCTTTTCTCCCTTTAGGGGCAGCAGTGAGTGCGAAGAGGGGCTTGGCAATGCGAGAACAATCTTGGAGGAACTGTTGATAGTACATGATCATGCCCAAGAACGATCTGATTTTCCTTTGCGATGGTGTTTTACCATCCTCCATCATGAGGTCTGACTCTGTCATTGAAGTGATAGCTTTGACCGTATCGGGATCAGTTGAAACTCCACTCCCATCCACAATATGTCCAAGAAACGTCACTGTCTTTCTGAGGAGTTGACATTTTTTGGGAGCTAGTTTCAATTCATGAGTTCTCAGCCAGTTAAAGACCATTTCCAGCCTTTTTAGAGCCTCTGCCTCATCAGGTGCATAGACCAACACATCGTCCAAGTAACAGAGCAGTGTTAGGAAGTTTTGGTCGCCAAATATACCCATCGTGAGCCGCATGAAACTAGCGGGACTATTGCACAGGCCTTGTGGTAGTCTATTGAACTCATAAAGACCCATGGGGGTTGTGAACGCTGTAAACTTTTTGTCCTCCTCGGCCATTGCGATGTTATAGAAGCCGGAGGTAATATCCATTGCACTGAATATGGCGCTTCCTCCCAGGGCAGCAAGACAATCCGCTTGATGGGGCAAAGGGTGAGCATCTTTGATTGTGCGTGCATTTAGCCAGCGATAGTCCACACAAATCCTTAAGTCTCCATTCTTTTTCCAGACGAGGGCCAGCGGCGACGCCCACTCACTGTTTGATTTGCGAATGATATCTAGCTCTTCCATCTCTGAGAGAACTTGTCTGAGTTTATGATACTGCCCTGGGGGTACTCGACGGTATGGGAGTCTGAATGGTCGACTGTCGGACAGGTGGATTCTATGGACAATGTCTTTTGCTGAGCCACAGTCAAGTTTGTTTTTCGAAAAGACATCCTTGTACTTTTGAATGAGCTGCAGGAGTTGTTTTTTCCAGTAAGGCGACACCTCACAGGAATCAATGTCCAAACTTTCAAGTCCCAGCTTTGCTAAGGTGTCTTTGTGGCTTTGGGAGTGGTCAACCTGTTCATTTGTCACTGTCTGTTTATTTTGTTCCAGTGAGTCAACAGCACCAGAGTCCTCATCCAGATCTTCTATAGCAATACAAGCAGACACCTCCACAATCTTTGTATTGTGCCTAAGAGTCACTGGTTTGTTGGAGGTGTTTAGCACTCTAATTGGGATCCACCTGTCGCCATGCATGTTGGACACAGACCTGCATACGACGATGTCATTTTTGTGAGTCAGGGTCTTTGGTGGCTCGACCAGCACTGCACTACCTTCAGAGATGGCTGAGTCTGCAGGCAACTTGCTCCACACGAGGTGTTCCTGTGTGGGCTGGAGGGTTACGGCTTTAGTCAACTTGGCTGTCCCAATAACATCAGGGATCTTGTCCCTCTCCACCTGTTAATGCCAGACAACATATTAAGGAACTGCATGATCTCAGGTTCTTCTGCTGATTCGGGTTTGCTTAGGACTTGCCAAAACTGTGTAGACTGTTTAAACTGTTTGAGGAGATGCTTAACATTAGTTCCAATGATCATGTGGTCTTTTTGCCCAGGAACTACTAATGCAGGAACTCTGAATGTGCACCCGTACACCTCCACCTTTAAATCATAGATGCACTTGGGCTTAACTTTAACGCCACCACAACCTACAAGCACAATATCAGGGCATATATCAGTGGACATGGCTACTGAGTCAGCACTGCTTAACATTTGTTCAGCCTCTTCACTGATGGTACATGCCATTGAACCTGTGTCGAGGAGGGCTTTAAATGGAACTACATCCTCGACTAGAGCATTGGTGTAAAACTGACTATCTGCTTTGTCAAGCCTTGTTATGTTCTGGAACACTACGACAGTATCTGGTGGTGATGATGTTACACATTCAGAGTAAACAGACTGAGCATCATCATCGGGTTTGAGGGTCTCTGCTTTATCACTCACACTGTCCCCTCTCGCATGTGAGTGCATTAGTTTCCCTGACTGACTGCCTGAGGTGTGGGGGACTTGGGACAGTCTTTTCTTTGGTGACCCATTTCTAAACAGCTCAAGCATCTTTTTTCTCTCATACAGTGATTCCGGGTTGAATGTGCGTTTTGTCCACAGACGCGACATGGAGATGAGCGAGCGAATGGGGAGGACTGCGCTCTGGTTGCAGTAGGTACAGGTTGGCTTGTACGTTCTAGCACTCTCTCCAACATACTTAGTACTCTCTCCAATGCATTTGACTCTGGGATAGTTGCTTCACTTGGTTTGACTGGGCTGGTGATCTTAGCTGTATTTACTTTAGTGTACTCTGCGTTATGGTCTGGAGGGTCACTCCCAGCGACAGCAGTGGCAACACGAACAGCGTGTGCTTTGGGCGTACCTACAGCAGGCTTTTTGTCTTGGTGCTGTCTCTGATGCTCATCGATAGCTTCCTGCACCTCAGTGAGTGACCACTTACTGATGGGTTTACATTTGAAAACACAGGCAAGGTCAGAATCGGGGCAGTTTCTGATAAACATCATGGCTATTTCAGAGTCCATATTGTCCATTTTTCCCCTTGGAGCTTTAAATGTCTATCAGCTACTTCAGCAGCTGTGTTTAGTCTGACCCATTAGTCTACTGGTGTTTCTTTAGCTGTTGGCTGGGTGGCATAGAAATCAGCTAATGGCAGACAAGAGCCAGGGGTCTCACTAAAGTAACGCCTGAGAATGTTGTAAATTGTCTCTGGGCTGGTGTGTTGCCTGAGGAGCTACTTTTCAGTCCCACTTTGACAATACTTTTTGCGCGGCCAAGAAGGTGGTTTAAAACTTCCTCTACTTGTTGGCTAGATCGGAGATCTTTTTGTGCAAGTACACTTCGACAGCATCAATCCACTCATGAATGGAGTACTTGTCTGTGCTATCGCTGCGATACATCTGGCTATCGCTGCGATACATAGTTCTGGTCTGACTATCAAGCTAACTTTAGATAGGTCAGCGGTTGCATTAAAAATCTCTGTTCTGGGTGGATTATCAAGGGGAGGCTGTGAGCTATGGGGCTGCTGGCTGGCTAGGAGACGGCCAGCTATGGACTCACCAATCTGATGCCCCAATTCACCAATGAGTTCACGTAACTGATGGGTGGTGTTGGGATTAACAGGTGTAGAATACTGTGGTACATGTCCATCTGTAACACCTTCTGACCCAAACAGCGGCTGAGGGAGAGGCCCTGGACGTTCATTCAAAAACGTAAATAAACCTCTTCCTCTACCAACAGGTGAAAGTACATCATATGTGTGATCGCGTCTACGCGCCATGGTTTGAAAGTCACTTGAACAGAAAAGTACCACAAAATAAGGGCTGACTCAAAATAAAACTCACAAGTGTTAAATTCTCAAAATTATGTCAATGTATGAGCTGTATGATTCACAGTCTTATGCCTAAACCCTCTCAAAATGGCAACCAACACAAAGGCTAACAGGGATCCACTTGAAGACCAGCTTGGACTCCAGGCATCACGAGCACACAGCAGAACCTCAGCGATCGGCAGCGGCTAATCAAGGGATCTGGGTCACGGCACCAGTTTTATGTAGCATGTTTTAGATGGTCGCATAGAGACACGGGAGGCCAGACAGGAAAAAAAAAAAAAAAGTCAACATAGGCGCTAAAAAGTCAGTTTTACAGGCTAAAATCTACTTCGTTTTACAGTTTATAATGTTATGTTCGTGTTTCTGACACTTTTATTTGACTAACAGAGCTTAAACAAGTGTTAGCTAAACTCATAGGGAGACTCGAGGAGCACAACTTACCAGCACGCAGGTTGCTCATCTCAATGAGGGACAGAGCAGACCGCGCTGGATACATAGACTGTTAAAAAGAATAGACAGCTCCTCTTCACTCCTCCCCGTTTCCCACAATGACCACGTTCGAGGGGGAAGTCATGTCGGATTTACAGACTCCTCCTCCCCAGCTCTGACGAAGCATGTTCCTAATGAGGGCAAAAGGGCGGGATCTCACTGTAGACTAGACACTGTAGGCCCTTGCGTGACGTGTAGCTCGCGCAGCTCCAATGCCAACAGTCCGACCTCCGTTAAGTAGGAGATTAAAAACTTTTTTTTTTTTCGAAAACCAGCCTGGTTTCTATTTTTTGACTAACCCAGCGTTATCTCAGGAGGAATATGTAGCCATATTAAGTGTTGAAAAAATTGAAACCAGGCATTAAAGTTGTTTTTAACGTGTCTAAAGTTCAATGCTTTTCAATGGGGGCCTAGAGGCCAAATGGAGGTACTACAGCAATGGAGGAGCAATGGCGGCCTCCAGTGTTGCGGTCACAAAGCAGAGCAGCCAGCGGCCATTGGCTTGATAGAGGGGGTGTGTCGAACCAATTATGGTCCCTGCGCAACAGGCACTAAAGGAACTATATTACTTAGTAATAACACTTATAAAAAATATCTTACAAAATTACCAAAAATGGAGATACTCAAAATAATAAAAGGGGTTCACTATAAAGTTTTGAGGATGTTCACTTAAAAACATAATAATCCTGGACTTCCGGTGGTGACGATGTAGGAGAAAGTCGTGTGGAAGAGGTCTCTCGGTTAAACTGTTAATATATCCCTGTAAACACCACGACTGATTAAGGAAAGTGATGGACTACAGTTACTAGTTAAACTTGGACGTAAAATGAGTGGTTCTAAATCTAAAGTGAGTACTACGCCGAGCTGCCCAGTCACCCGTGGCTCTACAGCTACCGTAGCTAGCAAACTTGCTAAAATGGCTGCCACGGGTCCAGATGCTCCAGATGCTAGCAACACTCCTGGTCCCGTCAAAGGCTCGTCGGAGGTTTTATCAACAAGTCTGCTGGTTTCTGAACTGGCGAAGCAGCGGACTTCGCTCCGGGAGGATATGTCAGCGTTAATCCAGGAGTCTGTTAAACCACTGCAGACCTCGGTGGATGCGCTCCGCGAGACGCCTAGCTGCTGCGGAGACGCTGGCCGGGGATAACTTTGAGCGCATAACAAGCACGGAAAAGACAGTGAAAATGCTGCAGGCCCAGAACAAGTCTCTTTGTGACCGCCTCGACGATCTTGAAAACAGGTCCCGTAGAGTCAACCTCCGGATAATTAACATCCCTGAGGGCAGTGAAAAGGGACGGGACCCGATCGAGTTCATATCTGAGCTACTGATGAAAAACCTCGGCCCCGACGTCCTCTCCAAACCCCCGGAGCTTGAGAGGGCGCACCGCTCTCTAGCCGCTAAACCTGGACCGGGAGGTAGACCTCGGCCTTTTGTGATATGCTTTCACCGTTTTCAGGAGAAGGAGAAGGTGCTTCGTTGGGCCAGACAACACGAGCTTAAACTCCGTGACTCAACACTGCGAGTCTACCCAGATGTCAGCGCCATCACTGCAAAGAAACGAGCTGCTTTTAACAACATCAAGCAAGCCCTCTACCAGAAGAGAGTGAAGTTCCGGCTTCTCTTCCCTGCTCGCCTGCAAGTTTCATACGAGGATGAAACGTTCACTTTTGAGACTCCGGAGGACGCGCGCGCATTCTACGACGAACGAGTGAAGGACAAAGACTGAGATATGGTACAGTATTCCCGGTTGTTGCCCTCACCTGGGGCTTTTCTCTGCCCCATTTGTTTGGATGAGGCCGTCCCCACTGCCACTTTAGGCTATCCCGTGGATTTCCTGTTTTATAGACATTTTCAAGAAGGTTGGGGTATCTGTTGAAACGGTGGAGTTTGTTGAGTGGGATGGTTTCTTTGTTTGGGGCAAATACTGTGGCGAAATTGCTAGTGGTCGGTTTGCCTTAGTGTAGTGTTGAAATTAATGTTAATTTTCTATATTCATAGATTGTTCTTTAATAATATGGTGTATGTTTTGTATATTGTTCATCTGGTTGACCTCTTGGACAAGAGAAGGTTATGGAAGCAGAAAGTGTTATCCTGTTGGGATTGAAGATGTGGATATGCTTGGTTTGTATAAGGGGAGGAGGGGTGGGAGGGAGGTGGAGGGACGATTCAATGTTGCTGTTTTCTTTGTTTTTTGTTTTTTTTTGTGTATTTTTGTTATGTGTTTTCGTTTTGGTTTCTCTCCTTTTTCTTTGGCTCGGAAGTCACGTCAGGCCGGTGATCGCTCCCTGTCTCTTGACATGACGACTCAGGGTAAGAGTCTTCGCTTTATCTCCTGGAACTTGAAGGGTGCCAACCAGCCCATTAAACGTAACAAGGTAATGACTCATTTAAAACAACTCAGGGGTGATGTTCTCTTTTTACAGGAAACTCACCTCTGCTCCTCAGAGGTTGGCCGTATCAGGCGACCCTGGATAGAGCATGTGTTTCATTCTAAATTCCCAGTAAGGGCGCGAGGTGCGGCTATCCTCATACACAAGAGTGTTCCATTTGAGTTATCAAACTCCACTGAAGACCCTAATGGCCGATTTGTAATTATTTCGGGCAGATTATGTGGCATGCCTGTGGTCATGGCCTGTGTCTATGCACCTACATGGGATGACGATAAATTCATTACAAGTTTTTTCTCCTCTCTTCCTAAAGTTGATGATCACTATTTAATTATCGGCGGGGACTTCAACTTAATTCAAAACCCCTCCCTGGATAGGTCTTCCTCTAAACCTCAGGTGTTGTCTAAATCGGCTAAAGTCCTTGACACATTTAAGATCAATTTAGGTTTATTTGACCCATGGAGAGCTAAATCACATTCAGACAAAGCCTTCTCCTTCTTTTCACATGTCCATCACTCATACTCACGTATAGATTTTTTTTCTTATGGATAACTATTTTTTGTCAGAGGTCCACTCGTGTCAGTACCATAGCATCGTTATCTCAGACCATGCCCCCGTATCTGTAGATATTAACTTCCCCAGGCGGGTTCCCCCATCTAGACAATGGAGACTTAACTCTTCTTTACTAGCCCAAGTTCCCTTTAAAGACTTCCTTCAAACGCAGATCTCCTTGTTCTTTGACATTAATGACTCTCCAGAGATTTCTAGACGCACTCTATGGGAAACCTTTAAGGCGTTTATGCGTGGGCAAATTATTTCATATGTTTCAACCCTAAGGAGGGCAGAAAGGGTGGAAGTTGAGGCACTCACCAAGGAGATATTTAGAATTGACAATCTGTATGCTTCGGCTCCTACCCCTGCTCTTTATAAAGAACGCCTCCAGCTTCAGTCCAAATTTGATTTATTGTCTACGAGTAAAACACAGAAGCAGTTATTCCTTGTTAAACAACGCTTCTTTGAGACTGGAGATAAAGCGGGAAGATTATTAGCGCATCAGGCGCGTACGGCCGCACAGTCCAGATTGATTCCCAAGATCAAATCCGCGTCGGGTGAAGCTACTTCAGACCCTATCGAGATTAATAAGATATTTTGTTCATTCTACTCTCATCTTTACTCCTCACAATGTCCTTCGGATGTCTGGGATGGAGATAACCCTTTAGATAAGATTATTTTTCCCAAAATAGACGAAGGTTCATGTAGGGAACTGGGAAGTCTAATTTCTATTAAAGAAGTACAGGAGGCAATTGCATCACTTCAGAATGGTAAAACTCCAGGCCCTGATGGGTTTACGGTGGAGTTTTTTAAGCTGTTCTCAGCCACTATTGCACCAGCCCTCCAAAAAATGTATAATGAATCCTTTGCTAGAGGCCGCCTGCCTCCCACCCTGTCGGAGGCCTCCATTTCTCTCCTGCTTAAGGGTGATAAAGACCCTCTTATTTGTGATAGCTACAGGCCCATTTCCCTTTTGAATGTTGACCTAAAGATCCTGTCAAAGATCCTAGCCCAACGCCTACAGCGGGTCCTATCGAGTATAATATCAACCGATCAAACGGGTTTCATGCTCGGAAGGCACTCATTTCATAACACGAGGAGGCTTCTAAATATTATCAGTGCTCCTAGCTCGAACGTTCCAGAGGTGATTATCTCACTTGATGCAGAGAAGGCCTTCGATAGGGTGGAGTGGCGCTTCCTTTTTTTTGTTCTACAGAAATTCGGTTTCAATTCAGAATTTATTACTTGGGTTAAATTGCTTTACACCAGCCCAGTCGCCTCAGTCCACACAAATGGACTTAAGTCTGCCCCTTTTCCTCTTCATCGTGGAACCAGACAGGGCTGCCCTCTCTCCCCCTCTTATTTGCCATAGCTATTGAGCTTCTAGCCATCTGGCTGCGTCAAGAGGGTGGGTTTGAGGGCATCAGCAGAGCTGGGAAAATTCATAAACTATCGCTATATGCCGACGACCTCCTTTTGTATATGTCTGATCCAGCTGCCTCTCTCCCCGTGGTTCTAGATATATTTGACAAATATGGATCCTATTCAGGGTACAAGCTTAACCTCCTCAAGAGCGAACTCCTTCCCGTTAACTTTCTGGCAAAAAATATACTGATTGTGACGACTGAGCCCCCCTATTATTTTAGTTATTTATTGAAATTATTATTATTATTATTGTTTTCTTTCCTTTCTTTTATTTTTCTTTTATTTTTATATTTTATTTTATTTATTTTTTTTTTTTAATTTTTATTTTTTTTATTTTTTTTTATCATTTTAATATATATATTTTAGTCATTCTATCATTTCCTTGTTTATATATTTGTTGTATGTATTCTGTACTGTTTACACATTGGTACTAGTTTTACATTGAGCTCTGTCCTGCCCTGGGTGGGGTTGGGTGGGATTGGGTGGGATTGGGGGGGGGAAAACAAAAAAACGATAGACTGGAAGTTCTCTGTCATACTGTATTGTCATGTTGTGAATTTGCTTCCAATAAAGATAGTCAATAAAAAAATTAAAAAAACATAATAATCCTGCTACAGTTGCGCATGAAGAATCACTCGAGGGTGGGGCATGCATGCGGCCCGGTGGCTTATGGGATGGCACATGGCTCCTAATCGTCAGTGAGGTAGCGTCAGAAGCTCCTATGCTAAAGTGGCTATGATAGTTAGCATTGAGGCTCCTTTCCCTAACTCCTTCCTAACTGACAGCCCAATTCGGAGGCTACTTATCATGGCGGATGCTGACGCACATCCGGTTTGGCGTTAGAACACTTACCAATTTCACGGGCTGATTCCGATTCTGAACGAGTCTCCACATTCAAGTCCCCGCTCTAATTTCTGTTTGTTACTTTTGCTCTGATTATTTCTCTGCAACTTTGTTTCATTAAACTTCTGTCAAGATCTAGCATTCGATTTTTGTATCAATGATGGGAGAGTGTGAGCACTGAGCAAAGCCTTCTCCAGCATGTCTCAAATAGACTCAGAGGGGCTAAGATCTGGACTCAGTTACATCCAGGGACAGGACGGTTTCTACAGGGTTAATGAAAATACTGGATTTGTTGTTATTGATCCGAGGGTCATGTGACTTGACACTGGGCTGTGATTGGCTGCAGGGACAGACTTTGTCCTCCTGTGGTCAATGAGCTCGGACTCGGATCATGGAGCTGCTGTTTCTGCTGTCACTGGTTTCACTGGGACTGTCCTCGGCCCAGTCCGCCTCGGATCAGTCCTCAGGTCAGTCCCTTTGTCACTGATTTATTAATTTACAGATTTTACGGACGAACATCTCTGCAGCACTGCACAACAAAGACCTGATTAGTGGAGAGCTGCAGAGATGGCCTTATCCCAAAATTGATTAAATGTGTTTTTTCCCCTTATCAATGTGTAGACACTACCCCATAATAAGTGAAAAAGGTTTTCTAGAATGTTTTGTAAATGTATTACAAATTAAATTGCAGCACTAATCTGCTGCCCACCTACAGCTCTCATTACATTCTAATGTGCTTTTTTAAATTTTGTTGTATTTTTTACAATGGAAATACATTAAACTCAACTAAACTAAACTAAAACAAACTAATCAGACCTTATGGTGGAGATGTTTGTCCATCTGTAGTTTCTCCCGTTTTCTCAGAATAGCTGCAGCTCTGTCCCCTCCCTGACCAAGGCCCTTCTCCCTGATGGCTTCGTTTGGATGGGCCCAGCTCTTGGAAGAGTCCTAGTGGTTCTGAACTTTTTCACTTTGCTCTTCATGGCCTTTCTCAGATCTGTGCCTCGACACAAACCTGTCTCAGAGTCTACAGACAGTTCCTTTGACTTCAGGGCTTAGTTTCTGCTCTGACGTCACTGTCAGCTGTGTGACTTTATAGAGAGGTGTCTTTCCAAATCAAGTCCAATCCATTTAACCTCTTAACCCCCACTTTAACTTTTCTCCAGTTCGGCTTTACCCAAATCTGAAAGCTTACTGCCTATAGACCAGAGTAACGCCTCATTTGAAAGCTAGGGCATACAAAACGGACCAAATATTTTTCCTTGCATTCTTGCCCCGTTGTTGTCACTTTTTTGTCATATTTTGACACTTTTTCGTTGCATTCTTTAAACTTTTTTATTGTCAGATCTTTTTTGTCACCTTTCATCACTTTTTTGTTGTATTTCGACCCTTGTTTACATCTCGATTTTGTCACTATTTTTACTCTTTGTTTTCAAGAAGCTTTTAGATGTGTGTGTAATTATGAACTGGAGAAAATGTACTCAGTTCAGACGGGGGGGGGGGGTCAAAGAGTGAATGCTTTAATACATTTACAAAACATTCTATACAACTATTTTCACTTTGTCATTTTGTGGCATTGTGAGTAGATTGAAGTATTCCATCATGTTGGAATGAGGCTGTGTAACATAAGGGGAAACTTTCTGGATGCACTGTATATGTGCTTCGACCCAAACCCTTCTGCGTCATAGTGTTTTTGGAACTTGTCTCCACTCACAGACTCAGATTCAGTTTCTTAGCAGTACAAAATCCACATTGGAAACATAAAAGGACATTACTCATAAAAACAAACAAATGCCACATGAGAAACCTAAAATACAGTACAATAACAAGTCCAAACTAAAGGAAAGTGCCTTGTTTAAAGTGATCACGGCTCGTGGAGAGAAACTGTTCAAGGCGATCAGTCCAGCATTCGAGCAAAACCTTTTCCCTGAAGGAAGCGTTTCAAACAAGGCCCTCAGCGCGGAGGCGACATTAACGATCTATAAAGAGTCAACTTTTGTCCGTGGTCTCCTGGGCTCAGCTCTGGCCTCGGTCTCAGTCGGGTTAGGATTAGTTAGTGTGTATTATGTTGTTAGGGTTAGGGGAAGTGTTTATGTGGTTATATATATGTATACAGTATGTGTAGTAGTTATGTATTATATATGTTTATGCTTGTAGTTTTTTTAGGCCCAGTCCACGCTCACAGACTCCTGCGCTCGGTCCGGTCTCGGGAACAGCCTGGTCCAGACTTGGCCCTCGTGAGGAGGCGCAGGTTTAACTCCGGCTGGTGGGAGGAGCTTCAAAAAGGAGACCTGAGGAGGGAGTGTGTGGAGGAGGACTGCAGCTACGAGGAGGCGCGGGAGGTCTTTGAACACACAGAAACCACTGTGAGTACTTTAATACTAATACTATTACTACAGTAATACTACAGTACGAGCAGGCGCGGGAAGTGTTCGCGCACGATGAGATCACCATAGTCTTTATGCATATTTATGCACGTGGAATACAGATAAAGTACAAACACATAGCCATAAACAACTGACTTATTGGTAGGCGGTCACCCTCTCTGTGCAGAGGTGTGCAAAACTAGGATAAAACGGATCTGTCAACGGAGTTCGGGATTTCACTTCTCTCTCTCAGAAGTGACCCACTGGTTATGCTTCTTTGTAACTCGGAACAACAACAATAACCACCTTATCTGTGAGCTGACTTCTATCGCCAGTGTATTCTTTGGCTATATCAAAATATCTGTCCTCGAGTGATACAAAAGAGCTGGGTCATAACATCAATCCCTTTGTCATTTTAGATGATTTAAATCTAAAAGTGCCTTTTATCGATGGCGTCTTAGATATTGTGTTTTCTGGCTGAAGTTATTAACATTTACTGAGCGCATTTTCTCCATTTCAGCTTCATCCAAATTTAAATGATTCTCGGTGGAGAGCTTGGCCAGTGTAACAGCTCATTTACTTGAAAACTAAGACCTGCAAAACGATCGTGACTTTTTTGTCGCCGTGTTTTAATCACATTTTTTAAACGTTTTTTTTGGGGGGTTTCCATCAATTTTCATCGCATTTTTTATCACTTTTTTGTTAATTTTTCATCGCTCTTTAGTCGTGTTTTTGTCTTTTTTGTGTGTGTTATTGTTGCTTTTTCACCACATTTTTCACCGCTATTGTCGCTGGAGTAAAAGGGCATGGTTTAGGCGGGTGTTAAGAGTTAGTTAGATAAGAGTTAAAAAAGAGCCAGTCTTTTGAACGGCTCTCAAAGACTCAGCTCCCGGAAAGAGCCGTGAATCCCATCTCTAAGTACTAAACCGTCCTGCCTGGTTCAGTCGGTTAAAGCAGAAGTATTCCTGATGTAAACGGTTTATTTAGTTTTTTCTTTTGTTGCAGAATGAGTTCTGGAAAACGTACCGAGGTAAGAGTCGTACTGAATATGCTCCATACAATGGTGCATTGTGGGTAACGTAGTCTCTGTAGTCCAGGATCGCTGCTCGTCCGGACCGTGTTCAAACGGAGCGACGTGTGTTGACCTCGGCCAGGACTTCACCTGCCTCTGCCCCGAAGGGTTCTCCGGACTCCGCTGTGACCTGGGTATGACCCCGCTCCTAACCCCACCTCTAACATTAACCCCGCCCCTAAGACCCCTAAAACCCTAAACCACTCCCCCTAACCCAAACCGCCAGACTTCACCTGCCTCTGCCCCAAAGGGTTCTCCGCACTCCGCTGTGACCTGGGTATGACCCCGCTCCTAACCCCACCTCTAACACTAACCCCGCCCCTAAGACCCCTAAACCCCTAAACCTCTGCCCCGAGGGGTTTTCCAGACTCCGCTGTGACCTGGGTATAGATGGGAGAAACATCTGGGAATCTTTGCTCAGCCACGTCCCTTTTGGGGAAACAAGAGCTAAAAATGACATTGGTGTGTATGTGGGAACAGGGATCATATCTCTCTGAGGATAAAATATTCCAAACCAGAGTCAGAACCACAGGAAAATGGCCTTTCTTGATTATGGACACATCAACTCACTGTCAGAAGATGATTGAACGATTTTTTTTTTGTATGTGTGTGTTAAATGACGTGTGAGTTCATCGATTGCTCCACTCTGTCAGGGCTCATTATTGAGGAAACAGCTACCCCTGGTGGCCGTGTATTATACACTTTGTGATGTCTTTAATTCAGACAAACATGCTGGTAATGCTTTATAATAAGGGTACATGAATTCATGCATGAATTCATCATAAATCATGATGAATTCATCATGACTTCATGAATTAATTCATTATGAATTCATGTGAGGTCATGATGATTCATGATGAAATACTCATGAATTCACACCGTTAATTCAGGCAATGAACTCAATAATGATAATGATTAATTCATCATGATCATGATGAATTTTTGTTTATGAAGAAACCAACCCAAGAAGGACCAAACTGTTTATACTTACATCTAAAAATGATCTCATGGTTAGTTCATCATAACTTCATCATGAGTTCACTATGAATGTGCCCCTTAAAATGAAGCGTTGCAGCTTTGATAACTTAATAGATACAGAACCTGTTTTAGGAGAGCAATTACACACAGAAGAGAGCTTAAATCAACATTCAAAACTTTATTATTCATTTATGATTACACAATACAAATATGTAACAATGCTTAAGTAAGTATGTTTGCAGAGGCTCTCAGTCGCCCAGGAAGTATTAATTTAGTGAAGCTCTAAATCGTTGACTGGCCTGAGTTGGTTGATTTGAGGATGTTTTGCTTCTATTTAAGGACAGACCTAAGTGTTATTGGAGCCATGTCTAGTGTGGCTTTACTTGTTACATTTTCTGACCACAAGAGCTAAGAAGCTTCTGTGAATAGAACAAACTTCAATTCTGTTGAGATAATTGTTGCTGCCGTAAACACCTGAAGATTTTAATCGTCGACTGGACAGTTTGTTGAATTGGTGATTTTTTTCTTCTATTAGCCGACACAACGTGGAGAAAAAAGAAAGTCTGAAGTCCATCCGACCGCTCCACATGCAGAAAACATCGCGAGCAGCCTCAGATCACGCAGCATCTCGTTCAGATATCACGTTCATCCAAATTTATTTAGGATAAATTAGTTTATACTAAATAAAACTCATTCTTCTTCAGAGAAATCTTTCCTATTTGTTTGTTTGTTCAAGTTTGTGAGATTCCACACAGTGATGTTCTGTTTCTGGTTCTAGAAGAATATTTGAGTATAGGTTTCGATAAAGTATCGTTCAGGTATCAGTATTGAAAGAAATATAACAGTCCTTAGCATCGCCTCCTCCTTCCAGACGACGGCGCGGCTCTGCGGCGCTGCCTGGTGGACAATGGCGGCTGTGCACATTTCTGTGAGGAGACGGAGGCGGGTCCTAAGTGCAGCTGCGCAGATGGATACTTCCTGGACCAAGACCACGCCTCCTGCAGGAGCTCAGGTGAGACACGCCCCATACTGGTTTCTTAATGTCTCTGTCGAGTGCAGACGTGTTTTCAGACTGCTCCTGGCTTTCGTGCTTTTTTCCTACCTCTGCGAGTGTCTTTGACTTGATTGATTAACTGGTCTCTCAGCACAATTGATTAGGTTTTTCACAAAGGGGCCCACATAGGAGGTCATCTGCGCTGACGGGACTTTCACAACTGGGTATACGATGGATGCGGGGAGTTGGTGGAGGAACCTGTTGGTTGAAGACATCAAAGATATTTACTTATTACCCCAAGGCAGCTGTGGCTACAATAGTAGCTTACTGCCACCAAATATGGAGTGAATGAATAGACACCCTTTAATTGTTTGTAAACATTCCGGGCTTAGCTGGAAGCTAGTCCTATCCATTTCCATTGTGGCTGTTGTCATAGCAACGATAAACAAATGTCTAACTGTTTATGTTTATGTTTATTGAAAGGATCCCCATTAGCACAGCCAAACTGTCGCTATTCTTCCTGGAATGTAATGGCATGGAACTGTTTTAGGAAATATGTGACCAGCCACAGGAATGAAAGACACAAGTCGATTTTGGGGATTTTGAGATTTTCACAGATTATTAAAGTGTAGTCTCGAAGCTTTCCAGCGATGTGTAACACATGGAAATTTGATAATATTTGGAGGTGTAGTGGTGATTTTAAGTTAACAACTCCAAAAAGCCCAAAGGCCTGAAAAACCTCTCCAAAGTTTTGGGCCATTCTCACCTCTCTGCTGTTGGGAGTGACAATAGGGCTCATTTACATCTCATTGGGATAAGCCACACCCCCTGTCAAACTCCCCCTCAAAGCAGTAAAGCACAGGTATTAAGTCATGCTGTATGAATACTTGTGCACTCCCCACTTTTCAAAAATAACAGAAGCATGTATCATTTTGCTTTCACTTCACAGTTGTCTGTTACTTGTGTGTGAACTTTCAGTAAAAAATTCAAAGTAAAATCTTTATGTTAAAAAAAAGAAGAAAAAAGCAGCAAACCCAGGCACTCTAAAACAAATATGCACAGCGCACATGTTTTAGAGTGCCTGGGTTTGCTGCTTTTTTTTTATCATTTGGATCCCTTTCCCAAGGGCACCTACACAAATATTTTTGGAATATACTGGGACACCTTGAGCAAGCAGTCATCTTGTTGTTTCCTAAAATCTTTATGTCTTTATGTTTATGGTTGTAAACATGACATGTGACAGTGAAAATGCTGCTGCGCAGTGCGCGTTCCCCCAGTCCCTCCCTGTGTCCGCTCCACTCTCAGGCTGAGAGAGAGTTACAGACTCCGGACATAACTGAAGTTATAAACTTTAGAAAAGACTCCTGTACTACTTTAGTAATGCACATACAGGAGAGAAAAGGCCGACATCGCGTTGTATCGCCGCACGCGGTTCCAGATTGTTTTTTTCACAACAAAAAACCATCGTAACTTATCTGGCCATAAAACCGAAAATATGAAGCGGATCTCTCTCAAATAAGAAGTGGCTGACTACATTTATGGAGTAGTTTAAGTTTGTAGAGATCTTGATTTTGTGTAAATAGCAGGTTAATTCCTCGTGACTAGATCATTGTCTCGCATGCTAACACCGGCATGTTAGCTAACAATAGCACAGCACACATTGGCATGGCCACCAGCGATAAAAAAACAATCTTTCACTCACCCGTCTGAAGTAACCTTTGCCTTTTGCTCAGAAAAACTCGTAGTAAATCCAATTTAAAGCGCAAGTAGCGCCAGCCTCTGATATTATAGAAGATCCATGTCTGAGTCTGAGAGCCACACAGGGGAAACTTAGAGTCATGAAGCCGCACAATGACACGCCCCCACGGCGTGCGCTATTTCTCTGACAAAACAAGACTTTTTCAACCTGTAAACTGATCGACAATAGGCTTATGTATAAAACAGCCTTTTTTGCGTGGCATTTGTTTGCTAAAGCATGTGTCAACAACACAACTGAAAGCAGCTCTGCTTCTCCTCCTCCGCGGTGTTTACTCAGTATGTAAATACAGACAGACAAAGTCACGCCCCTACTGCACGCTCTGAAACCCACCTCAAACTAGTCTTTTTTAACCTAAAAGTTTACGCTTTTAAATATACTAATACTGCTAGCTTAAACATGGAGAGGCTACTTCATGACTTCAACTGAACGAATCTGCACAAAAGTGAAAATCACCAATTTACCCCAAAAAATCTTAGTTTGCGTTTTTCTCGAGACACGGGCTGCCGACTTGTGTCTTTGGAATCCATGGCGGGTCACATATCAGATAAACCTTATTTTATCGTCTCAAATGTCATTCCTCTTGTTCTTGCACCTTAAGCTACAACAGGACCATATTTTTCAGTTGTAGTTTTGCACTTAAAATCACTAGTTTTAGTTTAATCTTTTTTCTCTTGGTCACTTCCTGCCTCCAGCTGATGTCACTGATGATGTAAGCAGTTAAAGGGTCTATAGCGCTATATAAAACTGATGCATTATTATTATTATTATTATTATTATTATTATTTGGACTCTTGATAACAGGGTACCTGCTTATTGGATTAGGCGCTGACCTGGTTTATCGATAGATGGGAAGTTGGCAGCTCGCAACGAGACCCTGCTGTTGTCGGTTGAAATTAAAGAGCCAACTACCTGGGAACTAGGTAGAGGGAACTACCTGCTCTGGAGAACTGAACTACTGCTGAGATCGAGTAAAACCCTCACCCTAATAAATGTATGAACTTCCGGAATAATTATTTTCCTCCTGGAAGGAGGTTGAAATCAACATTCCCTATTCAAGGCCAAGTCACGGAGCTAAACCAGATATGGACTGAGGCTGTGAGACTATATTATAAACACATTAATTGCAAGGACTGCACACTAGGGCTGCACACTAGGGCTGTTACGGTATGAAAATTTAACCTCACGGTTATTGTTACCAACATTATCACGGTTTTCGGTATTATCGCGGTATTTCAGTATGTTGAATATTGTTACGCCCCGGAGGACAAACATATATAAAAGACACAGGACACAAAGGGTTCAAAGATATACTTGTATTTATTTTATAGGTTTTAAATAAGTTATTTTTTTAAAACTTCTAAAAAACCCTCCCGTGTCCAAAAAACAGTGTTGGGTAATGTTACTTTTAAAAGTAACTCGTTAGTTAGCTCTTACACATTACAAAGTGGGAATTCTTACAAAGAATGGGAAATAATAAACATAACATACTCAACTTGATTTAGATTAATTGTACAGCTTTCATCAAAAGCTACGAGTTTGTTTCGCTGAAGAAATGAGCCGAGGGAGAGATAAAGACCAAACTAACGCGTTACTTTATTACCTGCAAATGCAAAACTAACACGTTACTTTACTCATTACTCGGAAAACGTAATCTGGGTACTCTAACGCGTTACTAAGTAGAGCGTTACCCCCAACACTGCTAAGTAACAACCGAAAGGTGGACCTGGTGAGCCGGCCAAAATGAACAAAAAGATGTGTTTAAAATGTGAAACTAATATATGATATAGACTTGTGGCATGCAAAGTGACATATGTCAAGCCTTTGTTTGTTTTAATTTTGAAAATTGTGGCTTACAGCTTGTAAAAACCGCAAAATTAAACTTTCAGCAAATTAGAATTTTACATGAAATCAATGAAAACATGATTTTAAACAAAGAAATGTGGGCCCTCTGAAAACTAGAATCATGCATATGTACTTGGTTTGGGCCCCCTTTGCGCGAATGACTGCCTTAAAGGCCCTATACTTGATTTTTGGAATACAAATAATGAAAGGGGAAGTCACAAAATTTAAACGTTAGCTGTGGTTCAAACTCATTCCTAACTTTTCTAACATATTTGTGGCATACTAATTCTTCACAGGGACGAGTTTATCGGTACATTTCACAACTTGCAGGGTCACTTATTAGAGTCACTTTCACAGAAATGCTACAAAACTAGCCTGCAAGTTCATAAAATTGTTCCAAATTTAAATTATATGTAGAGGCACAGTGTTTTTCCCGCAAATGTATGAGTTTACATACAAAAGGAGGACAAAGCAAATCTTGTTCCATTACTTGAACAAAAATCAGGTATAGCACCTTTAATGTGGTTGCGTGGCATGGATGCTATCAGCCTGTGGCACTGCTGAGGTGTTATGGAAGAACAGGAATCTGACATTTGAAGCCCATGTCCAGGATCCATCTGCCCATATCCAGGATCCACAGGCTGAGAGCATCCATGCCACGCAACCGCATTAAGGCAGTCATTCAAGTAAAAGACCCAAACCGAGTACTAAGTACATTATGCTTATAGTTTTCAGAGGGCCCACATTTCTTTGTTTAAAATTATTTTTTCATTGATTTCATGTAATATTCTAATTTTCTGAAGTTTTCATTTTGGGGTTTTTGACAAGCTGTAAGCCAAAATTTTCAAAATTAAAACAAACAAAGGCTTGACATATGTCACTTTGCATACCATGATATATATATATCATAGTTTTACATTTTAAACTGAATTACAGAAATAAATGATTTTTTTCACGATATTCTAATTTTCTGAGTTTCACCTGTATGCTGGCAGTGGGCGCTGCGGCTGCACTATGGGGCGAGATGCCACATCATGCATTTCATTATCAACATTAACATACCCTGCATTGGCTATAGAGTTGTGGGTGATGGTCACGCAGATGAGTCATGAAGTATTGCTGCCTGCATAAAGTATTGCTGCCTTTAGCAGACACTTTTTTCCTGCACGTTCTGCAAACAGGATAACTGTCTTTCGGCAAATACCCAAAATATGCCCAGACTTCAGACTTGATCTTCTTTCAAGGCTGATAGATATCCTGAGCGCTGTCGTCTCCTCCTCCGAAGTGCGCTTGCGCGGCAACTTCAGCAAATGAAGGCTCACAGTGCCTACACCGCAGGCGCGGTAGTCCACTGGGATAAAAAAAGTAAATTGAAAGAGTCATTCTTATAGTCAACATTTTTATTAGGGTTTCTCGGTACACCGGTAACCGTGACATCCCTAGTGCACACAGATCGTCTTCCTAACCATGCCCCAATCCTTCTGTGTTCAGGACCTTTTCTCCACTCCACTCCCCCGCCCACCCTTCAGTCCACAGCGGGGCACTCCCACCTAGACACGTAACCTTGCGTACTATGTATTGCCCATGACTTGATGTTTTTATGTATGTGCGTTACCTTAACTTTAACCTGATAGTAATTTTTGTATCTTTTTTGTAAGGCGCATTGAGTTGCCTTGTGTACGAAATGCGTGGTATAAATAAAGTTGTTTTGCCTTACAGGAGAGACACTCCCCCTGCAGGTGAAATAGAATCATGTCTCTATAATGTCTGACCTGTAACCTCTGACCTGTAGGGCCCGGGGCCTGTGGGACGGTCCCCGTTCTTCAGGGCGTGGCTCCTCCTCCGCTGGACACCAGGGGGCGCATTGTGGGCGGGTCTGAGTGTCCCCAAGGGGAGTGTCCCTGGACGGTGAGGGGACGACAGACTCTTTTCCCTCTATCATTCTTCTACAGCTGTCTCTGTACCCTACCCTACTTATGTGATGTATACAGTATATATATATATATATATATATATACTGTATATACAGTGCCTTGCGAAAGTACTAATACACCTTGAACTTTTGCACATTTTGTCATGTTTACAACCATAAACATAAAGATTTTATGTTGAATTTTTTACTGAAAGTTCCCACACAAGTAACAGACAACTGTCAGTTGAAAGCAAAATGATACATGGTTCTGTTTTTTTTTTTTTTTAATAGAAAAGTGAAAAGTGCATAAGTATTCATACAGCATTTTCGGAGTACATTAAATTGCCTTTATAACATTCCTAATGACTGCAGGCAAGGCAAGGCAACTTTATTTATACCGCGCATTTCGTACACAAGGCAACTCAATGCGCCTTCCTTCACCTTGTTCACACCTTGCCCTAACCATTAAATAGAGGCCACCTGTGTGTAATCTACTCTCAGTATAATTACAGCTGTTCTGTGAGGGCGTCAGAGCTATGGTCAGAGTGTATTGGTCACTAAACAACATCATGAAGGCCAAGGAGCACACCAGAGAGGTCAGGGATAAAGCTGTGGAGAGGTTTAAAGCAGCGTTAAGTTATACAAAGATTTCCCAAGATTTGAACATCTCACGGAGCACTGTTCAATCCATCATTCGGAAATGGAAAGAGTATAGCACCACTGCGAACTTACCAAGACACGGGCGTCCACATAAACTAACAGACCGAACAAGGAGAGCACTGGTAAGAAATGCAACCAAGTGCCCCAAGATAACTCTGGAAGAGCTGCGACGTACTGCCGCTGAGCTGGGGGAATCTGTACATGGGACAACTATAAGTCGTACTCTACACAAATCTGGCCTTCATGGACGAGTGGCAAGAAGAAAGCCATTATTGAAAGGAGGCCATAAGAAATCCTGTTTGAAGTTTGCAATGACCCTAAACACAAAGCTAAATCTACAATGGAATGGTTTAAAAACAAACATATTAATGTGTTAGAATGGTCCAGTCAAAGTCCTGACCTAAATCCTATTGAAAATCTGTGGAAAGACCTGAAAACTGCTGTTCACAAACGCTCTCCTTCTAATTTGACAGAGCTTGAGTTGTTTTGTAAAGAGGAATGGGCTAAAATGTCAGTCTCTAGATGTGCAAATCTTGTAGAGTCATACCCCAGAAGACTTGCTGCTGTTATTGCAGCAAAAGGAGGTTCCACAAAGTATTAAGTCATGCTGTTTGAATACTTATGCACGCCCCACTTTTCAGTTTTCTATTTTTTGAAATATAACAGAATCATGTATCATTTTGCTTTCATTTCACAGTTGTCTGTTACTTGTGTGTGAACTTTCAGTAAAAAATTCAAACAAAATCTTTATGTTTAAGGTTGTAAACATGACAAAGTGTGCATATAAGAAATATATGAAATATATATATATATATATATATATATATATATATATATATATACACACACACACGAAAGCTCCTAACCATGCATGAAAGCTCCTAACCATACATGGAGGGTTCCACCCCAAATCCAGCACCCTGAGACTGTACACTAGCCGTAAGGAAGGAGGCTGAGGACTAGTGAGCATGAGAGCCACTATCCGGGATGAAACATACAAGATCCATAAGTACATCAAGGACAAGGCTCCAACTGAAGTGAATGTCCAGTGAATATCTCAGACAATGGGGAGGCGCTGGAGGTCCCGTCATAGGAGGACAAGCCCCTACGTACCACCGAAACATAACTGAAGTGGCGGATATCAAGAAATCCTACCAATGGCTAGACAGAGCTGGCCTGAAGGCCAGCACAGATGCACTCATCATGGCTGCACAGGAGCAGGCCTTGAGCACCAGAGCAATAGAGGCCCAGATCTATCACACCAGACAAGACCCCAGGTGTAGACTGTGCAAAGAGGCCAATGAGACAATCCAGCACATAACTGCAGGGTGTAAGATGCTGGCAGGGAAAGCTTACATGGAGCGTCATAACCAAGTGGCTGGCATAGTGTACAGGAACATCTGTGCAGAGTATGGGCTGGAAACCCCAAGGTCAAAGTGGGAAACACCTCCAAAGGTGGTAGAGAATGACTGAGCCAAGATCCTGTCGGACCTCCAGATACAGACGGACAGAATGGTAATGGCGAACCAACCGGACATTGTGGTGGTGGACAAAGGACATTGTGGTGGTGGACAAAGAGCAGAGGAAAGCCGTGGTGGTTGACATAGCAATACCAAGCGACTTCAACATCAGGAAAGAGGAACACGAGAAACTAGAGAAATACCAGGGGCTCAGAGAAGAGCTAGAGAAGGCCTGGAGAGTGAAGGCATCAGTGGTGCCCGTGGTCGTTGGGGCAATCGGGCAGTGACCCCCCAAACTGGAGGAGTGGCTCCAGCAGATCCCAGGAAATACATCAGACATCTCGGTCCAGAAAAGTGCAGTTCTAGGAACTGCAAAGATACTGCGCAGAACCCTCAAGCTCCCAGGAACCGACTGAGCTTGGAGGAAAAAGAGACCGCCCGCGGAGGGTGAGGGAGAGTTTTTTTATTTATATATTAGTAGTCCGGTAACAGTTAAATCACGTTCTGTATCACTCCACTGCAGGCTGCTGTGCCTAACCCTCGAATCATTTCGAATTTCACAGCAGCCTTAGCCTGGCCTTAGCCATCCGTAAACTCTGGTCAATTATCTTTTCCCTACATGTACGTCTGGGTTTGATCTCAGTGGCTGCGTTTTATCAGTTGAATTTCAAGCTACCACTCAGCGAGCGGGGGAGGCGAGTGTTATAGGTCATGTCAAGCATTTGCGCCGCATCTGCTGGTTGTAGTTCGGCAATGGCGGCGGATACGAACATAAAGGCAGCTCTTCAATCCGTTCTGGCTCGGCTCCCAATATCCAGAAATTCTAACTGAAGCCTTCGAATGCGCAAGGAATGCGCCCAAGAGTTTACCAGCGTCACTTATCGACAACCTGCACTAGGACTGTAACACTTTGCACCTAGATATTCTAGTTTGTCTGTTCTAACTTTTATTTTATTTATACTTATTTCCTAATTGTTATAACTCCACCCCTTAAGATTTTTGCTTTTACTTATTGTACATAAGATACTTCTTTTTTACTATTTAACTGTCTGCACATTTCCTGTCTATTTTGCACACCCTGAGTGATCTTTCTGAAAACCAAATGTAACAAGTGAATTTCAAGTGAATGGAGTTCACCCCTCCCACCTGTTAATGGAGCTCAATTGTGAAGATCCAGACACTTGTACAAAATTAAATGAGTACGAAGGTATGGTAAAACCAGGCTACAGCAGCCTGGGGACCATGGCTGAAATCTTCGCATGGATTTGGGGACTAATCACAGAATGAGGAGGGACGGCAAGACGATGACACACTATTCGACATACGGAAGCTTGTAGTTTGTTTATGGATAAAAAAAAAAAAGATCCAACATGACAGCAGCAGAGGGGACGCCATCTTTCGATCAAGCTTTAGACCGTGTTCTAAATAGTTTAGTTAGAAAGCTTACAGCGGGTAAGTCATATGTCATCTGATATGATGATACGATTGGCTATGGCTACGTGCAGACGCATGAGAGACATTCAGCACAATAAACGGCTATGGACAATTGTAAACCACACTTCTCCTACAAGAAAATGAATTGGTAGGCCCCAGACTAAATATAACTTGTGATATTTTGTCAGGCTACTCCACTGCAGCCCTTTCCATAGTAATGACACACATTTGAGCTGGAACTAGCTTCAGGTAAAACAGCTTAAAGGTCCTATATCATGCAAAATCGACTTTTTGGAGTTTTTAACCATGTTGTTATGCTATTTCCTTATCAAAAACACCCCCAGAGCGGTTTTTGGCTTCATTCACGCAGTTCTAAGTAATCCTCCTGAAACCTGCTCTCTGAGCAGCTGCTCTGCCCTCTCCTGGTAAACGACTGAGCTGTTCCTTCCGTTCCTTTGTGTCGTCACAAAGGAACGGAAGTGCTCTACGTCTGTAATGTAATGCCTTAAGGCCTGGTTTTAATTTATAAAACAGCTTTTTCATTTTTGTTGTTGTAAAAGAGCAATAAAGAAAAAAAATAAAAGAAAAAATAAATAAATAAATAACCTCTCCGTCTCCGACCGTCTGTGCTGTCCCGAGACTGTAAGCAAACGCTCCCGCGGCCGGAGGGTGCATTGTTTGTGAAGACGGAGCTCTTTCTAACCTACTCTGGACACCGCCTGTTCAGTTTGCTTACGATAATGTCACGGATGCGCATTTGGCTCTATTAGATCCTTGTTTTGGCTACGAGAGGAACAGGACTATTCAACCTTCCTAAAGAAGAGTGCACTCGCCAGAAGTTGGAATTTCTTTCCGTGATTCAGCTACTATATCAACCAACCTGATGGATGCTTGGTGAACCTTGGCCAGAATCAAAGTGGATTCACTTTTATAACCAACGCGATCCCATAACCCAATGGGGAGGCCAGACTGAGCGGTGAGTCAATCAAAACGCGTGTTAGCATATGTGCTAGCCATTTATGAAACTGGGTTGCACATGTCAACTCCTTATAACTGAATTATGTGAAGTAACTTCACTTTTTGCAGCAATGTTTATATTTATAATACTGTGAATGTGGAATGAGCAGAGAGAGGGGCGGAGTTAACTGAATCGAAGCGTCTTGTCTTCCGGGTAGGGAAAATACCCCCAGAAAATACTTATATTTCTCTCAAAAATGAGTACTCCATAGTGATAGAGGTACAATATATCATATAAATGCCTATACTTTACTTTGGAATGGCTAAAATAGCATGATACAGAACCTTTAAAAAGTAAAATAATTCCGGCCAAGAACAGTTTCAGTTTATGGGACCGAGGCATAAGCGGATTAAACAACGAGGAGCCGAGCGTTAGACAGTTTTTAAGGGACAGCTCTTTGGACTCAAGGACTCTGCCTTCCTGCATGTGGAGAAGCCAGTAATCCCGGTAGAGCTACGCAGGAAACGCAGGGGCTGCAGAGGTGGACGCAAGAAGATAAGACCCTGTTTTCACGCTGTTTTCATAGGAAATGTTCATTCCATCTCGAACAAGATTGAGGAGCTTGCCACGCTGACCCACCATCAAAGGGCTTATCGAGAATGTGGACTTATGTGCTTTACGGAGACGTGGTTGAATGAACATACACCAGACTTTGTGGTTTCCCTGGTGACTGGCAGACTGGTGTGTGGCGGAGAGCGGAAAAAAGAAAGGAGTGGGGGAGTGGCGGTGTTTGTCAGCGAGCGATGGTGCAATCCGGCTCAAGTGAAAGAACAGATCTGCACCTGGGACCTGGAGATGATTGCTTTAAAGGAACAGGCTCCAGTTTTTCCATACAGAGATATGTTCTTCCCTGAGCTTAGACAAGTTGATGCGTAACTGTCGGGTCTTTGTGTGTGCCCTGAGTCACAGAAAAAGACCAAAGATGTTGTTAGTATTTGGCCTCTCCCAGTGTATTCCTATAGCTCCAAACAATGTGAAATTAGAAGCAACCACGCTCTTCCACGGGCACGTACAAAGACCAGACAGGTACGTATCAACTCATCTAAGCTCAGATAAGAATGTATGTAAAAACGGTGGTACAGTATGTGTCTGTTAGGTTTGTCGCCTTTCACCCGTGATTTACACGTGACATCACGTGTGAAACACGCGTCTTTTATTTTTTTTCCCCCAGTGACGCTGCAATGACCCAAACAACCACCAGGTGGCACTTGTGAGCAGGGTTAGGAACATCTAACAGCTCTTTCTTCTCTCTTCACCAGCCAACTTTACTGTGGCAGTATAGCTCAATGATAAGGCGCTAGACTCTAGTGTGGGAGGACCTGGGTTCAAATACCGGCTATGACACTTTTGATACAACTCCACGATCAGCACCAAGTTATGAAGATAAAAAATATTTATTAGTCCGCTTTTGTACTGGCTTTTTATCTTTGCTGTCTCTGGTATTCTATTACTTAGAAATAGCATTCAATAGCATCAATCTTTTCACTGTTTTAGTCATTTAAGTTTGCAAAACACTCTGATAGATTGTCTTTTAGAACATACAGTTGAGTATTTTTTATGGTTAAGTTACTGTCATGCTGTTTCAACGTAGCTTAATTGCATTATGTTTGATGCCCTTATTCAGTATAGTACGTTTTTTTTATCACTACTATGTCATTATTACTCCTTTTCACTACTTTACACGTAAGTTGAGTGTGTTTAAAGGAGACATCTACGCTCCACCCGCCGCCCTGATTTCTCAGGCCTATTTACAAATGAATAGACCCTGCGTTTTCACACCTCTGGGGGAGGGGGTCATGCAGTAGGTCTAATGACATAAATTAACCTCTTAACCCCCACCTTAACTGAGGGCATTTTCTCCAGTTCAGCTTCACCCAAATCTAAAAGCGTATGGCAGCAAGCGTGGCGCGACCCATTCAAAATCATTACTGCCGTGTTCGCAATTCAATAAAGTGTGCAGGCGTACATGTGCAGCTGTTGCTTTTGTACCTATGGATTACATTGTATTCCACAGAACTATGGCCTTTTATTATTTACCTTAATATAGACACTATTAGATTTAGAACAAACAAATAAATGTTCAGTGTGGGCAAATTTTGGCAAATACAGCAGTTATGCAGTACAATATTGTTTAAAATCAATAAAATATACATTTTGTTGAAAGTGTTGAAATACTTTTGATTTTTATCAAAGTAAAATAGTTAAACTTCTTGGTATTCTATTACTTAGAAATAGCATTCAATAGCAACACGTTTAAACATAAAATAAAAACATAAACATTTAAGAGTATGGCCTGAGCGGGATTCATACCCCGGTCGCCGGCGTGACAGCCATTCATAATCCCGTTTCGCCACAGAGGCGGTGTTTGATTAATTTGACATTTTCAGTATAGAAAATGGGCTCGGTTCAGGTGGGAGTTAAGAGGTGTTGTCGGAAATCAGAATATTGAGAATGAGGAGTCACGTGCCGAGTTGGGGTGATTTGGGGGGGCTCTGTGCCTGTCGGACATATTGGCTGCGGATTGGGGGCACGCTCCCAGAATTTCACGCATTCCTCATATTCCAGAGCACTTTAAATTTTGCGCATTCACGTTTTCGGCGAGACAGAGACGGATCTACGAATATGACAACGAAAAAGACAGAAAGTAAAGCAATGCAAAGAGATAAGGCGAAAGAAAAGGGACCTTACAGGAACAAGCTCATAGCAAGCGCAAAACAGCGGTATTTGGAGAAGCTTGCGGACATTCAAAACATCAACACACGAGCTCCCTGCAGCGGAGACCTGGACCATTTACCTCCGTGCACAAACATGGACACAGTAAACTACCTTGTATTTGGTGTAAGTTACTACACGATGCAGGAGTTTAAAAGCCACAAGTCTTTGGAAAGTTATGAGACTTTCTGCTGTGTCTGGGTCCAGGACTTGGCTCTACAAGCCTCCCGCTGGTGAAAACAGCGTTGTACTGGCAAAACTAACTTTCTTCACATGCGTTTTAGTGTGTTGTCATTACATTGCATTTAGCGGACACTTCTTGACCAAAATGACAAAGTAATAAAGTGCGTGTTTCGTAAACACTACATTGTTACGAGATGTTCAATGTACACAAATGTTTCCAACATGTTTTGACAGGTCAGACTTGCGCTCTTTGATGCTGTGTCCATTTCTGTAACCTAAAAAACTGTATCCCATTGTTCCTACGTTTCCCATATCTATCGTGTGAGGTATTGGAGCAGTTTTTAACACAGCAGTGACTTCCAGGCGGTAAAACAGTGTGGAATAGCAAGAACCTCCGCTACTACGGCGTTAACAACACACGTAAACGATGTGTATTGCCGCCGGAGTGCAGCCAATATGTCGGCGAGGGGGGATAGGGAGGGGGGGCTCTGTGCCGTGACGTCAACTCCTCATTCTCAATATCCAGGTTGTATCACAGGTTGGCGTGGGGGTAGGGTAGAGCGTGGGTCATTTACATAACCATAGCCTCACACTGAGAGCAAGTTTTACAACACCTTTCTCTCTCTCTCTCTCTCTCTCTCTTTTCTCTATGAGGTGAGTGTTGCGGAGACCGGTTCACGTGGAGCTTGATAAACATGTAAACTTAAAAAAAATAAAAATACTCACGGGTTACTAAGTATTGTAAAAAAATGTAAATGTCAAAAAAATGTAATCATTTAATAATAATTTAGTAGAAGCTTTCAACACTGGAGAAAATGTTCAGTTCAGGTGGGAGTTGAACCCGGCTCCTCCTGCACCAGAAACTAGCGCGTTATGACTGAGCTATTAAGCCACAGGTTAATCAAAGTTTATTTCAGCTTATAAACTGGTGTTCACTGAATAAAGATTATGAAAATAAAGCACAACATTGGGGGTGCTCACAAAAAATTACATTTTTGGGGCGATTAGACAACATAACATACATAAACTGGGATTAGTGCCCATTCATAACGTGATGCAGCCAGTGAGTGCGTTCGAATACAGCAGTAGCAGACAGTGCGGGCATACTTTCACACCACTGTTAATTGTGGGATTAATTGGACAGAGATGTTTGATTTAATTTACAAAACCTTAACTGTTCAGTCGATTGTCATTGACATTTTTTTTAAACTATATTATTAACAGTGATATTGTTGCACAACCAAAATAGCAGTGTTTAAAAAAGGAATATGAAATCAATGCAAGGAAATTTTTTTTGTCACAGATTATACAAGATATTTACATGAATACATACAGTATATGAAACAATAAAAATGTAAAAAAAAAGAAAAGAAAAAAAAGGCACGGAAAAAAGCTGCATCAGACGGGAATCGAACCCGGGTCTACAGCTTGCCAGTCTGTAGCGCTCACCATTACGCCAGCATACTCACACTGGCCAGACAGAGTTTACGTGCAGTCTTATAGCTGAGTTTACGGCGCCGGCAGAGCTGAAGTGGACTTCACCTGCCACCTTGTGGCGATAAGATGTATTATATTTCACACATCTGCGTGATCACGGAAAGCGGGAATGAAGACGACAAAACCAAATGGCATGTACTGTATGTTCCTTTAAGCATAAGGCCTCGGTATTTACCGAGGGAATTCTCGTACCTGGTGATGATGTGCTTATATATCCCTCCCTCGCCGGATGCCGCGGCGGCATGTGAATTTATCCACTGCACCGTGGCACATATTCAGATGAGGCTCTTCTCCTCCTCATTGGTGACTTTAATCACGCCTCCCTCTCCACCACTCTCCCTACATTCACTCGATATGTAAAATGACACACAAGGGACAATAGGACTTTGGACCTTCTGTATGCTAACGTTAAGGACGCTTAAACACACACACACCCCCATTTTATTGATTTATTTAATTCAAAAAGTGACATCATGCAATCACCACAAGACCGCCAATCCAACACAGCATGAATGAAACGGAGCAGAGGAGAAGACCTAGTCTTATAATATCATCGTTTAACACCATCAGACCGGCGCTGCTGCGGGGGAAGCTGGAGGACGCTGGAGTGGAAGAACATCTCACTGCATGGACCATTGACTACCTCACGGACCGACCACAGTACGTGCAGCTGCGCAGCTGTGAGTCTGAGGTGGTAGTCTGCAGCACTGGAGCCCCTCAGGGCACCGTCCTCTCGTCGTTACTCTTCACCATCTACACGTCGGACTTCACATACAACTGGACTGATCCCACACCACCAACACCATGTACAAGAAGGGCCAAAGTCGCCTCCACCTTTTGAGGAGACTGAGGTCCTTTGGAGTGAGTAGGCCTCTGCTCAGGACTTTTTATGACTGTGGTTCACTATTTTTATCTTTGTGAAATGTTATCTTTTAACATTTTAGTGTTTCTCTTTTAAACTTAAGATTTTTGACCTTAGCGTTTTAACTTTTTAACCTTAGCTAATACATGGTCTGTTTAACTTTTGAACCAACACTTCTATTTAATATTTTTAACTTCAACTTTAAACATCTTTTATCCTTTTGTCAATGTCAAGGAAGTCTAAAGTCAGAGTATAGAAGAAAATACTAAGTAAAATACTTAAGTATATTTGGCACAGCTGTAAACAAAACTTTTGCTGTGCCCGGTTTATCCCATTTGAAACTGTTTCAGACTTTGAGTCTTCTGTAAACCCCAAGACAGCTGTTGTGGAGGACAGCAATGACCTGGGGTCTCATTTATAAAGCTCACGTACGGACAAAAGGAGGCCAAAACCTTCCGTATTTATAGAAATCAAACTGAACGTGAAACATTACGCACCGCCACACCAGGGGCCTCATTTATCAAACTGTGCGTGAGACTCTGACTTTGAAAGTGCGTAGCAAAAGCACACAAAATTTTGTACGCAAAGTTTTTTTCCGATTTATAAAACCCTGCATATGCGCTGGTACGCACACCTGACCGCAATCTTTCCTTTGCTGATCACACGTGCAGCAGAAAGCTGCAGACATCACGACACGCCCTCTGCCCGCCTCCATTTGACCATAAAAGGCAAAGTGACTTATGAATGACATTTCCCTAAACATGAGGCGGTAATGAGTGGGTTTAACTGAAGGCGAGAGACAGAGAGGGAGGGGCTGACAGAGAGGGAGGGGCTGACGCTGCAGCAGCTCGTGCAGAGACGACACGGGCTCGAGGAGTTTTAATGAAGAGTGAGATCTGCTTCTCTGATCACACATATTGGCATCTTTCTGTATATTCCATCAATAAAACATTTCAAAACACATGTTTAGAACATAAAGAAGAGCCTTAAGTGTCGGCTGTATTTGCCAATAGGAAGGTTTGGGTTTGCCAATAAAAACACGATCAACTGTGGGGCATTTCATTCATCCAAACCATTGCGCACGCAGAAGCAGAGCTGACTGTCCGGGTGGTGTGAGTGAGGAGAGGTCAGTCAGTGTCCGAGTGAGGAGAGGTCAGTGTCCGTGGTGTCTGAGGAGGGAGCGCGCAGTGGAGCCGCGGTGCCGGTGTGCACTGTGTTAAGACGGCCTCGTGTCTGCAGGGCATGTGACCCGAGCTTTGGACCTAAACCCAGTTGGTCAGACTTATGTCCAGAGATGAGTAAATTAAAGCACAGTACAGCGGGATCATTCCTGCTTCCCGTTTAAAAGGCTTCAGCATCAGTGCACATACGCGCACAGGTACGAGCGTTCACGAGCGTGCACGTATATGCAACAAGTCATTTTTCACAAATATCGTGTTAAGTTGCTCATTTCATTCTGATCTTTGTCATTTCTGATGAAAATAAAGTTCAAATGAACTATTTCAAAAGTGACCAAACATGACTTCCTCAAACTGTTCTCCCCTCGCTGCTTCCCTCGCCTCTCCTCGTCTCTCAGCAGTGTTTCTGAAAAGTGCGTACCTCATACGGGAGCTATATAGTTTGCGTGGAGGAGCCTCATTTATCAAGCTTGCTGCGCACAAAATGAGGCCAAAACTTTGCGTAGCCGCTCCTCTGCGCAAAAGACGGTATTTATAGAAAACAAACTGAACGTGAAACATTGCGCTCCGCGAGGTCTGGTCCAAGGTCCACGACTCCATTCAGAGACGCTGCGTAATGACGCGCTGCAGCTCCATAACCTCCCCCCTCTCTCTCTCACCACCCGGACTCTGCTCCTCATTCACGCCCAAAGCGAGCTGCTGCCTCATCCTAAAACCCCGACTACATGTACAGCAAGCTCAAAAAACAACATCTGAGTGATTAAAAGCTTATTCTGTAGTTTCAGGAAATTTGAGCTCCATGGCACAGGCAAATATTACAAGAAGCGTCTAAAAGGCTCTTCTTTACGTTCTAAAAGTGTATTTCCAAAAGTTGTATTGATGAGACACTGCACTCTGCAAATACTTTCATAGACGCAGTGGTAACATGTCAGTAAATATCCACCCGGCTTCTGCTGTCACTGCTGCGGTGTGTGGCCCCTCCCTCTCTGCTCCCAGGGTCTCGGTAAAACCCTCTCATTATCGCCTCATGTTTAGGAAAATCTCATTCATAAATTACTTTGCATGTCCTTATATGGTGTAATGGAGGCGTGCAGGGGGCGTGACGTGAAGAGTGGTCATGTGCGCACATTTGTGCCCAGCCGTGGAATCCAGGGACTCGGTTTTGGGGCATTTTGAGAGAGACATAGCTTGAGAAAGTGTCGTCTCCAAGCTTTCCAATGGTGTGTAACACATGGAAATCATATTTGAAGAAGATATGGAAAATTGAAGTTAACAACTCCAAAAAGCCCAAAGGGCAGGAAAAGCCATCTAAACTTTTGGGCAGTTCTCACCTCTCTCTGCTGCTCGAGTGACAATCAGTTCATTTACATCTCATTCAGCCATACCCGCTCCCCCTTTAAAGCTGTAAAGCACAGGGGGTAGAAAAGGCAAAAAGGAAGAAAAATGTGCCATCAAAGAAAAAAAAAAGTTTTGCAAACAGGTAATATTTAAATAAATATCTATTGCTTAAATCCACTTCCCATGAGCCTACCTCTACAGCAACTAGCAACACAATGACAACTAGCAACATTGTCCCAACACACACATTTGACCAGAGGGAAAGAAGAACGGACACACGATCATTAGTGCCATGGACAGTGACTACGTTATATTATCCTTAACCTGCACACACAGCTTACGACCAAAAACAAAACACAAACAAATCCAATCCACTGAACACACCACGTTAGCTTACAACAGCACAATGGCCTCATCAAAAAGCAAACATACACGATGGCACAGCGACCACAAACGAAAAAAAAAAAAAACTTTCACTCACCCGTCTGAAGTAACCTTTGTGTGCCTTCTGCTCAGCAAACCCGTGGTAAATCCATTTTCGTCGCTCAGTTATTTTCAATGTAGAATTTGGCAAATCCGCGCTACATCCTTCTGCTCTGAAGGCGAGGAGTTGGCTCGGGAAACGTAATGGTCAGCAGGGTGCTGTGCATGCTTACAGCCAGGGCATCATCAGTCGCACGGAAAAGTCAGCCTGGAAAAGTTCACTGGTTTCACACAAAAAAACGAACCTCTGCAGTAGTATTCCAGCGTAAGTAGCAGCATCGGTACATTGGCCGAGAGGGGTCACAACAAATACAAACGCCACAACAAATGCAAATGCTAAAACAAATGCAAACGCTACAACACAACAACTTTGAACCACAACACAACAACTTAACGAAAGCCACAACACAACAACTTAACGAAAGCCACAACACAACAACTTAACGAAAGCCACAACACAACAACTTAACGAAAGCCGCAACGGAAGTAACGGTCAAAACGGAAGTGACCAGAGCCAGAAATTATTAGCAGCTAAAAACACTGTTACAGGCTTTATACATTGTAAAGCGGATCAAATTAGCTTCACTACAGAGAGCTACAAATTCTTTGCTGCTGAAACGAGGGATTCCAGGAGGAAAAGTCTATTTATTAATAGCTAATGGCTTGTGGAACGGCAGCTATCCGCCTCACCCCACGTACTTTATTTCAATTCATGTACTGCCCACGGACGTATATCTGCATAGTCTATGATCACAAACAACGCACAAGAACCAGTTTTAATAAACTATCTTAAACAGAAGACTTCAAACTGACGCGTTATTGATGTAACTGGACATTTTTGTTTTGTTTCTGTAGAAGTATCATTGGAAACTGGTCACCACTCCTCCAGCGCAGATCATTTTACTCATTAGTTGTCCATCACAAGCTGCAAAGGAGACAGAGTCATTAAGATCTAACACAGTATTGCCATGAACTATTATGTTTACAAACAGTGTATTACAATAACACAGAGGTGTCCACAATAAATCCAGCACGTATTTGTTTAATAGTACAATCACACCATTTTATGTAATTTGCTGAAGCACGCTTTGCACAACGTTGTTTTTACTCTTACATTTGTAAGCATTCAGAGGTTATTTGAAGCAGATGAATTATGCGTCATTGGCGACGTGGAAACAGGGGGCAACCTCCCTATCTTTGGTACAGCTGCCTTTATTGCCTTTTTCTGCTAACTGCATTTGTGGTTTCTGTGTTCCACATTTTCAAAATAGTGGCGCGATAGCGCCACCTCAGTTTTTTTTTAACATTGCGAGATAGGAGTTGGCCAAAATGAAGTTTGTCGTAGAATCATAAAAATCGGTACAGACGTGCATCATGACAAGTTGAGCAAAAAAAATTATTACGGCAACGCCGTCCACCATGTTGGGTGTCAGCCATTTTGGATGACAGCCTGCGAAGCGGGAATCGGCCTTTATTTTTCACTTCGTACAAAATCTATCTCCTCCTAGAGCCCAAACTTTTTGTCTCCGAGGGCCAAAATGAAAAAGTGCCTGTGGGTCGCAGGCCAAACACAGCGATGTCAAGCGTATCTACAGTACCTTCAGTGAATTTACCTCATTCATTTGTTAACTCAAAGAAAATGTCACATTAGATCATTTTGAAAGTGTCAGTTCAGCATAAAATCTTAAGTCAATTTTTAACACACACTTATGTTGATGTCAACAACCTTTGGAATAAAAGATGGAAAACTGGGAAAGTTTATGTTACAACGCTCTGTGATTGATAAACACCAAGACACCACAACAGTGTTTCCTTAACTTTGCGAAAGGAGAGAAACAGCGCCCCCAATTTGACGCTGGTGGCTAAAAAGTGTACTGCATCCGTATTTACTATTGAGAATGAATGGGAGAGAGTTAGTATTAATCATACCTGCGCAAAAGTAGGTCACTCTCTGGCGGGCCACTTTGGCCACCCCTGTCCTAGAGTGTTTATCTGAACGAGCTAATTTTGGGTGGAAAATAATCTTGAGAAGTAGAACTTTAAAAGTTATCCAAATTACTTTTCTAAGTTTTACGTTTTTTATGCGGCGAAGCCGCAAACTGTACGAAGTATTTTGAGATTTTTCGCAAAAAAAAATGGCTCCCATTCGCACAAATGAAGCCCGATTTCGCTCATTTTGTTATCAGTTATTAAAGTCACAGTCCTAAACACTTTCATTTGGCAAAATTCAAATTGGGCGTGATAGCGCTCCCTATAGGAATTATATGGAGAGTACAAAGTTTAGTTTTACGAAAATTAAAATAATTTGGCACAAAATTCTATTTGGTCGTTCCAATCAGAAAAGTCAATTACACCTATGCCATATTTTTCACGGTGTTGCCATAGCGATGACCAGAACGTCCCATTTTATTTTGATGGAAAAATGTTAAACTCCATAATTCAGCGAGAAGTGAGGAACCAAAGGTGATCCAAAGTACTTGGATAACCTTTGTGGATGTTCTGCGGCGCAGCCTCAGCCCTAAGTAAAATGTAAAAATATTCTTCAGTTTGCAGATATAGTGTGATACAAATTCATACTAATTTTTCTCTGTATAATGTCCAAATTGAGCGCGGAGTGCGCGTTAGCGCATTCCAAAAATCCTAAAACTAAGACCCTTGGGAAAAAGTTAAAAACAAACATAAAGGCAGTAGCAATACCATCATTTTAGATTGAGGGAGACAAAAGGGCGCGAAGCGCCCCCTTGCTTTGGGTAGGGCGGTCGGCGAGGGCTGATAATCGCCGCTTTGCGGCTATATTTCATATTATTTTTATGTTTTCCTAATTTACCATTACATTGGGATTGACTGAATGGCCTTACAGTCAATGCCATTTTGTTTTGTCGTCCTCATTCCCGCTTTCCGTGTGTCACGCAGTTGCGTGAAATATAATACATCTTATCGCCACAAGGTGGCAGGTGAAGTCCACTTCAGCTCTGCCGGCGCCGTAAACTGAGCTATAAAACTGCTTGTAAACTTTGCCTGGTCAGTGTGAGTATGCTGGCGTAATGGTGAGTGCAACAGACTGGCACGCTGTAGACCGGGGTTCGACTCCCGTCTGAGGCACTTTTGCTCCGTGCCTTTTTTTTCTTTTCTTTTTTTTTTACATTTTTATTGTTTCATATACTGTATGTATTCATGTAAATATCTTGTATAATCTGTGACAAAATAAATATCCTTGCATTGATTTCATATTCCTTTTTTAAACACTGCTATTTTGGTTGTGCAACAATATCACTGTTAATAATATAGTTGTCAATGACAATCGACTGAACAGGTAAGGTTTTGTAAATGAAATCAAACATCTCTGTCCAATTAATCCCACAATTAACAGTGGTGTGAAAGTATGCCCGCACTGTCTGCTACTGCTGTATTCAAACGCACTCACTGGCTGCATCACGTTATGAATGGGCACTAATCCCAGTTTATGTATGTTATGTTATCTAATCGCCCCAAAAATGTAATTTTTTGTGAGCACCCCCAATGTTGTGCTTTATTTTCATAATCTTTATTCAGTGAACACCAGTTTATAACCTAAAATAAAATATGACTACCCTGTGGCTTAATAGCTCAGTCATAACGCGCAAGTTTCTGGTGCAGAATGAGCAGGGTTCAACTCCCACCTGAACCAAACATATACTCCAGTGTTGAAAGCTTCTACTAAATTATTATTAAATGATTACATTTTTTTGACATTTACATTTTTTTTACAATACTTAGTAACCCGTGAGTATTTTTATTTTTTTTAAGTTTACATGTTTATCAAGCTCCACGTGTACCGGTCTCCGCAACACTCACCTCAGTGATAGGCTATTAAAAATGTCTTGTCCTAAATAAAGGACGCACAGGCTCCTTTCACTTTATGACAGATAGCAAAGAAATTGCAACCAGATCAAATGTCGGCGCGGTTCATGCTAAACGCCCCACCAACACCTCTTAACTCCCACCTGAACCGAGCCCATTTTCTATACTGAAAATGTCAAAGTAATCAAACACCGCCTCTGTGGCGAAACGGGATTATGAATGACTCTCACATCAGCGACCGGGGTACGAATCCCGCTCAGGCCAAACTCTTAAACTTTTATGTTTTTATTTTATGTTTAAACGTGTTAGTATTGAATGCTATTTCTAAGTAATAGAATACCAAGAAGTTTAACTATTTTACTCTGATAAAAATCAAAAGTATTTCAACAAAATGTATATTTTATTGATTTTAAACAATATTGTACTGCATAACTGCTGTATTTGCCAAAATTTGCCCACACTGAACATTTATTTGTTTGTTCTAAATCTAATAGTTCCTATATTAAGGTAAATAATAAAAGGCCATAGTTCAGTGGAATACAATGTAATCCATAGGTACAAAAGCAACAGCTGCACATGTACGGCCTGCACACTTTATTGAATTGCGAACATGGCAGTAATGATTTTGCATGGGTCGCGCCACGTGCTGCCATACGCTTTTAGATTTGGGTGAAGCTGAACTGGAGCAAATGCCCTCAGTTAAGGTGGGGGTTAGGAGGTTAATTTATGTCATTAGACCTACTGCATGACCCCCTCCCCCCAGAGGTGTGAAAACGCAGGGTCTATTCATTTGTAAATAGGCCTGAGAAATCAGGGCGGCGGGTGGAGCGTAGATGTCTCCTTTAAACACACTCAACTTACGTGTAAAGTAGTGAAAAGGAGTAATGACATACTGTAGTAGTGATAAAAAAAAACGTACTATACTGAATAAGGGCATAATAGATGTAATAATAGATATTGGATATATATATGAACCAGGTATGCATAATAAAGGACTAATTTCACTTTATTTAAAAGGTCAGTTTACTATATAAACATATAAACATATACACAAGACAAACATTTTTTGGCTTCTTTAGCTCAGGGGCTGGCTGCTGCTTCTCCATGATGTCTAGCACAATCTTCTCAATGGCGTGTTGAGTGAGAGATGAGGCGACTGAAAGAGCGGGGGGGGGGGGGGATTCACAGTGGCAGGCGGCATGGTGACAGGCACCGTTGTGCTACCTGCTGTGAGAGACTGCCACAGTGTCTGTGTTTCCTCAAGTTTTTCCGGACTGGTGTTCAGTGATGAGGATGTGTTTAGTTGTTTGCAGGTGTGTTTGATGTATTGTGATATGTCTAATCTGGTGGTTGGGTGCAGCAGGCTGTTGGGATCAGAGCTGGAGTTGTGGACAAGTGTGGCATACTCCTGATCCACAATTTTCAGCATGTCCTTCTGTCCGCGGTGTTTATTGAGACGACCATCAATAACTGCCTTCATGGGAGCAGGCCAGCGCTTGTGGTCCAACACAAAAACCCTCCCTCCTGTCTTCACTGGTCCGGTACGGGCTGCGGATGGAGAAGGCTTGATGGGCAGCGGGAGCAGCAGAGGTGTGGCTCTAGGCACAAAGAGAAATAGAATACGAATGTCATCTATTTTATATTTGATTAAACTATACATTGTTTTGACATAGCTAGTGGGCTGTTACCTAACTTGGATGTGGAGCCTGGTTTTGCGTCAGCGTCTACAGAGGAAGCCAGAGCAGCAGCGGCTGTGGGAGCTGTCGCAGCAGTAGTAGTACATGGCACAGGATTAAGAGAAGAGAAGCTGAAGAGCCTGGTGGGAGCAGTTCCACTCGCTGAGCTCCTGCTCAGTGGGAAGCAGCGGAGGAGGTGGCCTATTGACTGCAGCTGTGGGCTGGACTGGACGCTGGATGGCTGGACGGGCTAAAAAAAAAAAAAAAAGCTTTATTCAATTTATACTCGTCTGAGCACTTATACCATTTTCCCACTCCTCCACCTTATAGATAAGGCCACACATGAACAACAGCAGAAAGCAATGTGTCTCTTGCAATAATCTACTTCATGTTTAACTTGGGTTTGTTATTAAATGTGTCATTAATTATATCAATAATATGGTGCTTTGTTTGTGCACAGCACAGCTTTGGTTGTGAAGCACTTTAGAAATAAATCTGATTGATTGATGTACTGTAATCGTTGAGGGGGAAACCTGAAATGACATTCTCACTTTGCTGTCTTTCTTCATTGGAAGGCTCTGAGTCGGGCTGAATGAGCGCTGTAGGAGGAGTATCAGAAGGGGAAAGAGTTTCTGGGAATAAACATTAAAAAAATTAAATACAGAAGGTGCATCGTGGTATGTAAGAAATGTATCACAAAAACAGACCTGGAACTGAGGTGTTTCTGGCCTCAGGAAGCAGAAACTTAAGCTCTTGTGGAAGAGGCAGAGGGGACTTCAGAGGCACCGCAGCTGGAACAGCTGGAGAGAGGAGAGAGGTTAAAGTATCCACTGTAAAGGCTGAGCTGTAGTTATACACTGAGTTATTGTAAAGTGTTTTGGGTGTACCATCTCCTGATTCCTCCAGGGCAATGGGCACGGACTAAGCAGCTATAGAGAAGAAACTGCAATTAGTTTTATTTTTGTTAAATCATTTACAGTTTAACCAAATGTTAGTAAAATGAACACACAGCATTCAGCTGTTACTTCTCCTGCTCGTTTGCTGACTTGTCATGTTTTGAGATTATTTAACGTTTCATATTATCCAGAATAAACATAATTTGAGCAGGGGAAGCACTCACATCAAATGTTAAAATACAAAACAGCACTCACCACTTCACACATATTCACAACCATGCATAATAAAAAAGTCACTTACCCTCATCGCAGATGGTATCAATTCATAGTCACTTGGACTTTGGCAGAACACACATGAGAGGAACAAAGCAGAAAGTGACCGGAACGTGGTCGTTGGGCCCTTGCGGAAAACCACATTGACTCGGCCAGGGGAAAACAACTGTCTTCTTCATTTTCTCTGAAATGACACAAGAAATTGTAATCAGAAACCATGAAATATTAATTTAAAAAAAACAACAACTAAAGAACATAGTGTGCAATCATTCACCAATCAAACTACTATAATTACATCATTATAAGATGTTAAATGTTGAAGTACAAGTAATATATCTAATTCCATTAGATTAGTTGTTTATCATGATACCACTCAACCAAATATTACAAAGCATTATAAAAAAATACAAAATATATGCCTCAATTTAATTAGTACACAAACAAAACAATCAGGATAACAACGTGAATGAAATAACTTGATTTGTGAGTAGCTTTGTATTTTATTACTCTAACTCATAACGTTACAGTACATGACAGCAATAAATCAAAATATAAACGTAACACAAAAAGCTTTTAATCCAAGTTGCAGTCGAGTGAACAACAATAAAAATAAAAAAAACTCCGACTTTGGGTCTACTGTAACATTGTTTACGCACATACTTATTGATTTGAGCCCTAAAACTAAAGGATGATAAACAAAAGTACCATATTAACCAAAATCATAAAAAACCCTGACAAATCCAGGAATAAATGTTAGCTTTAGCGTAGAATTACTACATGTGACTGATCGAGTCAATACATCGCAACCGCGTTACTGTAAACAATTAAACACACTCAACTTATGTGTAAAGTAGTGAAAAGGGGTAATAATGAAATAGTAGTGATAAAAAAAAAGTGTTCTACACTGAGTAAGGGCATCAAACATAATGAAAAATAAAGCTACGTTGAAACAGCATGACAGTAACTTAACCATAAAAACTACTCAAATGTCTGTTCTAAAAGACAATCTATCAGAGTGTTTTGCAAACTTAAATGACTAAAACAGTGAAAAGATTACCCAATCTGGGAAGAAAAGTTGCTTACCGTTTTGTTACTCACGGGACGGGACGCCAATGCCAGAACTGGAAAATTACTAGCAAAAACGGAGCCGCCGGGACAGCGACGCCGCAGGCCAAACGTGTAATTGCAAGGAGGGCAGTGGTTTAGCACTACCATTCAAAATGAATGGGGCCGGTTTAGGGCTGTTTAGCAAAGAATCATTTGTATATTTAATCATTTCTCTCCATGTTTTGTGTCTCATGAAATAGAGCATGTCGCTGCATTATCTGCCACTTTTTGCTATATGTATCCACGTTGAAGAGAAAAGGCAAAATAAACAGCATTCAGTGCCCGGGGTTCGAACCCACGAAAAGAACACTAAGATTATTTAGAGCCAGGTACTCTACCCATGAGGCCACCGTATTCTCACTGTCAAAATACTGTTTCCATGCGGACTTATACCTCATTACCTGAGCGAGTAATTCACCGACACAGTTACAGCACAAACATGTAGGCTATTACAATGCGCGATATACAAGGCTTATAATATGTTATAAAAGAGTAGGGCTATGAGTGAAAACCATTATCTCTGCTGTGCTCCATTATCCGCGTGTACCAGGCGGTGAAGAGAGAAGAAAGAGCTCACAAGTGCCACCTGGTGGTTGTTTGGGTCATTGCAGCCACTGGGAAAAAAAAAAAAAAAGACGCGTGATTCACACGTGACACCACGTGTGTTTCACGCGCGGGAGGCGACAAAAAAAGTGGCACCCACTGTATGCTTCATAGAAATATTAAGATGTTGATTATTTGTGTGTGGAAGGCCTGGGCTCGTATTTGTCTGATAGTTGTTTTTAATTTACAGGTGTCTATTGATTTTAAAATAGTTTTATTGTACTGTGATTTGAATTAGTGTAAAACATAGAAACCATGGGACTTGGACTTGACTTGGACTTGCGGTCAGAAACTTGGACTTGACTTGGACTTGTGGGGTCAGAGACTTGGACCTAGACTGGGACTTGCGGTCAGAGACTTGGACTTTACTTGGACTTGTGGGGTCACAGACTCGGACTTGACTTGGACTTGTGGGTCAGGGACTTGGACTTGACTTGGACTTGCAGGTGAGGGACTTATGTGCATCTCTGGCGTGTGGTCTATGGTGGCAGGGGAGTGAGAGGCGAGACGGAGGGGGGAAAGCCAGGTGAGGGGAGGGGCTTTGTGGTGGAGAAGAGCAGGGTTCACTACTCCACCTACTGACGAAAACATTTCAAAAAGACATCACTTAGGGCAGCTTTAAGTTTTGAGTTTGTACTTACTTTTATCTCCGAGCCTGAGGTGGAGTTTCTTCTTCTGTTTCTCGGTCTGTGGACTGAGGCGACTCCAAGGGACTATAATGACGTTACCGCCCTGTGGCGCATTTTAGAATGTGGATGTAGATTTTTCACAAAAACATCTTGTATCTTCTTAATTTGGGCGTTCTGCTCTCCCCAAAATTGTATCCGATGGGCGGGGAAGCGATTGATTTTTGCGTTGCATTATGGGTAATAATTCCCTTTGGCTTTAGATCGGCTTAAAACTGTATAACGCATGGCTCCTCGTTGTTTAATCCTTACATATAATAGCTGCAGTTCTTTGTTTGTGTCAGGTCCTCCTGAAGAACAAAGGCCGTGTTTTCTGCGGAGCCGTGTTCCTGAATCCGGACTGGGTCCTGACCGCGGCCCACTGCCTAGAGGACGTGGAGCAGCGCCACCTGCAGGCTGTGGCAGGTACTGCACTGATGGGTTACTTTACTGACAGAGGAAACACACAGAGGCTCAGTTCTTTAGTCTGAATAAACATGAGCTTGACTCACAACTTCAGCACTCGACTGACCAGGGTTTAGGAGAGAGTTAACCCTTTTCAGGAGAACACGACCTGGACCTGGTTCTGTTGTGGTCCTGTTGTAGTTCTAACTCGTTGTTTCAGGAGTACATGACCTGGACGTGGCTGAAGGCTCTGAACAGGAAGTCTTGGTGTCTGCTTTGTGGTTTTGACCTTGTTCTGTTGGTTCTGACTTATTGTAATTTGTTGTTTCAAGAGAACACAAGCTGGACATGGCTGAAGGCTCGGAACAGGAAGTCTTGGTGTCTGCTCTGTGGTTTTGTTGTGGTTCTGGCCTGGTTCTGTTGGTTCTGACCCATTGTAACTCGTTGTTTCAGGAGAACATGACCTGGACGTGGCTGAAGGCTCGGAACAGGAAGTCTCGGTGTCTGCTTTGTGGTTTTGTTGTGGTTCTGGCCTGGTTCTGTTGGTTCTGACCCATTGTAACTCGTTGTTTCAGGAGAACATGACCTGGACGTGGCTGAAGGCTCGGAACAGGAAGTCTCGGTGTCTGCTCTTCACGTGCACGAGCGTTACGACCCGCGCACGGCCGATAATGACATCGCTCTGCTGCAGCTGGCCTCACCCCTTGTCGTGACATCACACGCCGTGCCCATCTGCCTGTCCACGAGCGCGCACGCACACACACAACTACTGAGTGTCAGCACACACCTGGTCAGCGGCTGGGGACGAATTCATGAGAGCGGGCCGACGTCCAGAGTCATGAAAAGACTACAGGTACTTTACTACTACTAATACTACTACTGCAGTAATACTACCACCACCACCACCACAACAACTACTACTACTACTGCAAATACTTAAACAACTACAACAACTACAAACATGTTCACAAGAACAGGCTGACGTCATGAAGAGAGACTACAGGTACTTTACAACTACTAATACTATTACTGCAAATACTGATAGTGCTGCAGTAATACTACCACCACAACAACTACTACTGCAAATACTACAATTAGTATAATAACTACTACTACAGACGAGTTCACAAGAGCAGACTGACCTCCAGAGTGATGAAGAGACTACAGGTATGAAGTACTACTGCAAATACTACTACTAAACTAATACTAATAATACTACTGCAGTAATACTACAACAACAACAACTATAACTACTACAACAACAACTACAACTACTACAGTCGAGTTCACAAGAGCGGACCGACCTCCAGAGTCATTAAGAGACTACATCTGCAAATCTGCAAATACTACTACTACTGCAGTAATAATTTACTACCACCACAGCAACTACTACTAATACTACTACTGCAAATACTGATACTACTGCAGTAATACTACCACTACAACAACTACTACTACTGCAAATACTTCAGCAACTATAACTTTCAAAGTTCATTTGGTCAGACACTAGAACCAATGAACCTTGTAAGTTATAGATGTAACACAAGTAGACACAATAGAGCAACAGACTTTCCTCTGTCAAACACTTCAAATCATTCACTTCTGTTTATTGATTGACTGCGGAACTTTCCGCAGTCAATCATTGGTTTTCACGTTCTTTATTGATTGACTGCGGAACTTTCCGCAGTCAATAATTGGTTTTCATGTTCTTTATTATTATTATTATAGTATTTTTTTTCCTGATTTTCAGCAGTTTTCACAGCTTTCACAGTTTCAGCAATTTCCACAAGTTATACATAAAAATGTTCAGCATGTTTCAGAGATTATTGCTATTACTTTTGGGAATTCAGCGATTTCCGGTTCTTCCACAATTGGCCGATCTTCGGCCGATTTTTCCCATTGACTTATAATGGGGCTTCCGCAAATTCACTGATTCTGCAGTTTTTTCCACAGTTTCAGCAATTTCTGCAGTTTGTACATGTTCAGCTTCCGCAACTTGTCAGTTTTCAGAAAAAATCGGCCTTCCGCAGTTTTCCATTTTTTTTCTACGGGCTTGGGAATTCTGCCATTCATTTGTATTGAGAATTCTGCCATTCATTTTAATAGGCCCATACATTTTAATAGGACTTCAGGCACATTCAGGCCTTTCAGCCATTTCTACAGCTAAAGCCATTTCAGCAGTTTCAAAGACTTTAACAGTTTTAAGGATTCAACAGTTTCAAGGATTTCAGGAGTTTCAAGGATTTCAGGAGTTTCAAGGTTTCAACAGTTTCAAGGATTTCAGGAGTTTCAAGGTTTCAACAGTTTCAAGGATTTCAGGAGTTTCAAGGTTTCAACAGTTTCAAGGACTTCAGCAGTTTCAAGAATTTCAGGAGTTTCAAGGACTTCAGCAGTTTGAAACCAAGGACTTCAGCAGTGGCTGACGCCATGGAGATTGACCTTCAGCAGTTTAAAGGATTTCGGAAGTTTGAAGGATTCAACAGTTTCAAGGATTTCAGGAGTTTCAAGGACTTCAGCAGTTTCAAGGACAGGGACAAAGACCCAGACCAAGACCCGAACCAAGACCAGACCGAGACCCAGACCAAGACCCGAACCAAGACCCAGACCGGGACCCAGACCAAGACCCAAACCAAGACCCAAACCAAACCAGACCTAGACCCGAACCAAGACCAGACCCAGACCAGACCCGAGCAAAGACCAGACCCAGACCAAGACTCAGACCAATACCCGAGACCAGACCCAGACCTGATTAAGACCCGAACTGAGACCCAAACCAAGACCAAGCCAAGACCAGACCAAGACCCGAACCAAGAGCAGACCCAGACCCGACCAAGACAAGACCAAAACCCAACCAAGACCCGATCAAAGACCAGACTAAGACCCGAACCAAGACCAGACCAAGACGCAAACCAAGACACAGACCACGACCCGAACCAAGACCAGACCAAGACCCGCACCAAGACCAGACAGTTTCTGCAACAAAATAGGGATTTTTTTGCAATTACAACACAATTATGCAACTTTATTGGGATTTTTGCATGTAAAGAAGTATTATGCAACTAAATAGGGATTTTGTATATAAAGCACTATACTACAACTAAATGGGATTTCACAATAAAGCACTATAATACAACTAAATTGGGATTTTCACAATAAAAGCAGTATAATACAACTAAATAGGGATTTTCACAATAAAAGCACTATAATACAACTAAATAGGGATTTTCACAATAAAAGCACTATAATACAACTAAATAGGGATTTTCACAATAAAAGCACTATAATACAACTAAATAGGGATTTTCACAATAAAAGCACTATAATACAACTAAATAGGGATTTTCACAATAAAAGCACTATAATACAACTTAATAGGGATTTTCACAATAAAAGCACTATAATACAACTAAATAGGGATTTTCACAATAAAAGCACTATAATACAACTAAATGGGATTTTCACAATAAAAGCACTATAATACAACTAAATGGGATTTCACAATAAAAGCATATAATACAACTAAATAGGGATTTTCACAATAAAAGCACTATAATACAACTAAATAGGGATTTTCACAATAAAAGCACTATAATACAACTAACACTAGGGATTTTCACAATAAAGCACTATAATACAACTAAATGGGGATTTTCACAATAAAAGAACTATAATACAACAACTAAATGGGGATTTTCAACCGTTCCAAGGACATTTTCAAGGATTTCAGCAGTTTCAAGGACAGGAACAAAGACGCAGACCAGGACCCAAACCAAGACCGAAACCCGAACCCAGACCGAGACCCGGACCAAGACCCCAACCCAGACCCAGACTGGGACCCAGACCAAGATCCGAACCAAGACCCAAACCAAGATCCGAACCAAGACCCAGACCAAGACCCGAACCAAGACCCAGACCGAGACCAAGACCCAAACTAAGACCCAAACCAAGACCCTGACCGAGACGCCAACCAAGACCTAGACCGAGACCCAGACACGAAGCAAGACCGAGACTAAGACCCGAACCAAGAACCAGAACGAGACCCCAGACCCAAACCAAGACCCAAACCAAGAACAAGACCCGACCCAAGACCCAAACCGAGACCCAGACCAGGTTGCCATAGTTACCAGAACTAAAACACTATCAAGGCAAACCACAAAAGCCAGTCAAGACCCAGACCCAAACCAAGACCCAGACCCGAGCCAAGACCCAGACCAGGTTGCCATAGTTACCAGAACCAAAACAATATCAAGGCGAACCACAAAAGCCAAACCAAGACCCGAACCAAGTCTCAGAGTCAGACCTGGACCAAGACCCAAACTAAGACCCAGGCCAACATCCAGACCAAGTCTCAGACCAGGACCAGACCAAGTCCAAGACCAGGTTACTATAGTTACCGGAACCAAAATCAGATCAAGGCGGACCACAAAAGGTGGGCCAAGTCCAGACCAAGACCCGAACCCAGACCAAGACCCGATCCAAGTTCCAGACCAAGACCCGAACCCAGATCAAGACCCAGAGCCAAACCAAGACCAGACCATTTTGCCATAATTACCAGAACCAAAAGCAGATCAAGGCCAAACAATAGAAGCTGGGCTAAGTCCAAACCAGGCTCCCATAGTAACCGGAACCAAAATCAGATCGAGGCGAACCACAGAAGCCAGGCCAAGTCCAGGCTACGTTGCCATAGTTTCCGGAACCAAAATCAGATCGAGGCGAACCACAGAAGCCAGGCCAAGTCCAGACCAGGTTGCCATAGTTACTGGAAATAAATTATTTCAGCGGTGTGGGCAATTTAAACAGTTTCAAGGACACTTTCAATAATTTCAGGAGTTTCAAGGATATTCGACAGTTTACAGAATTTCAGGAGTTTCAAGGATTTCAGGAGTTTCAAGGTTTCAACAGTTTCAAGGATTTCAGGTGTTTAAAGGTTTCAACAGTTTCAAGGATTTTAGGAGTTTAAAGGTTACAACAGTTTCAAGGATTTTAGGAGTTTAAAGGTTACAACAGTTTCAAGGATTTTAGGAGTTTTGAGTTTTTCATGAGATTCAAGGATATCAGTAGATTCAAGGGCATTGGGAATTTCAATGATTTTTCAAGTATTTCAACCGTTTCACAGCATTTTCAAGGATTTCAAGGATTTTTCAGATAACTTCTGCATTAGAACTATTCCGCAGTCAATCGCAATGGCTTCAGCCATTGCAAAATTTCTAGTTATTATATGTTTTTCCAGATTTTTGGCAGCTTTCAGCACTTTCATGCTTTGTGCAATTTCTGCAAGTTATGCATCAAAATGTTCCGCATGTTGAGGAGATTATTGCTATTACTTTTGGGACTTCTGCAATTTACGTTTTTTTTCCGCAATCGGACGAAATACCGCACATTTTCCCCATTGACTTATAATGGGGCTCCCGCAAATTCATGCTTTTCAGCATTTTTTTCCACAATTTCTGAATTTCTCCGCAACTTGTGGGTTTTGAGAAAAAATTGGCCTTCTGCAGTTTTCCAGTTTTTTTCTACGGAAATTTGAAATTTTTGCATTGGTGTGTATGTGGTCTCTGCCCCATTAGTGTGTATGTGAATCCAGCTAATGCATTTTAGGGAAGGGGGAAGGGAATCTTATTTGTATAGCGCTTTTTATATGACACAAGTCACACCCAAAGCGCTTCACACATGAAAGGGGGGTTCATTCACTCCATGCTGATAAGCTACATTTGTAGCCACAGTTTCCCCTGGGGTAGACTGACAGAAGCGATGCTGCTCACACTAGCGCCAACAGTCCCTCCGACCACCACCAACCACTCACACGTAGGCATTGGTGAAGTGTCTTGCCCAAGGACACAACGACAGTCTGCATCTGCAGGAGCCGGGATTCGAACCCCTGACCTTCCGATCATGAGACGACCCGCTCTACCATCTGCGCCACTGTCGCCCCATTTTAATAGGATTTCCGGCACTCCATGTCTTTCAGCCATTTGTGCAGCTTCTGCAATTTCAGCATTTAGGCGATTTCAACAGTTTGACCAGTTTATGGAATTTAAAAAGTTTATGCAATATAAACAATTTATGCAAATTAACCACTTTATGAAATTTGACCAGTTTACGCATTTTAACCAGTTTATGCAACATACAGTGAGGAAAATAAGTATTTGAACACCCTGCTATTTTGCAAGTTCTCCCACTTAGAAATCATGGAGGGGTCTGAAATTGTCATCGTAGGTGCATGTCCACTGTGAGAGACATAATCTAAAAAAAAAATCCAGAAATCACAATGTATGATTTTTTAACTATTTATTTGTATGATACAGCTGCAAATAAGTATTTGAACACCTGTCTATCAGATAGAATTCTGACCCTCAAAGACCTGTTAGTCTGCCTTTAAAATGTCCACCTCCACTCCATTTATTATCCTAAATTTAGATGCACCTGTTTGAGGTCTTTAGCTGCATAAAGACACCTGTCCACCCCATACAATCAGTAAGAATCCAACTACTAACATGGCCAAGACCAAAGAGCTGTCCAAAGACACTAGAGACAAAATTGTACACCTCCACAAGGTTGGAAAGGGCTACGGGGAAATTTCCAAGCAGCTTGGTGAAAAAAGGCCACTGTTGGAGCAATCATTAGAAAATGGAAGAAGCTAAACATGACTGTCAATCTCCCTCGGACTGGGGCTCCATGCAAGATCTCACCTCGTGGGGTCTCAATGATCCTAAGAAAGGTGAGAAATCAGCCCAGAACTACACGGGGGGAGCTGGTCAATGACCTGAAAAGAGCTGGGACCACCGTTTCCAAGGTTACTGTTGGTAATACACTAAGACGTCATGGTTTGAAATCATGCATGGCACGGAAGGTTCCCCTGCTTAAACCGGCACATGTCAAGGCCTGTCTTAAGTTTGCCAATGACCATTTGGATGATCCAGAGGAGTCATGGGAAAGGGTCATGTGGTCAGATGAGACCAAAATGGAACGTTTTGGTCATAATTCCACTAAACGTGTTTGGAGGAAGAAGAATGATGAGTACCATCCCAAGAACACCATCCCTACTGTGAAGCATGGGGGTGGTAGCATCATGCTTTGGGGGTGTTTTTCTGCACATGGGACAGGGCGACTGCACTGTATTAAGGAGAGGATGACCGGGGCCATGTATTGCGAGATTTTGGGGAACAACCTCCTTCCCTCAGTTAGAGCATTGAAGATGGGTCGAGGCTGGGTCTTCCAACATGACAAGGACCCGAAGCACACAGCCAGGATAACCAAGGAGTGGCTCTGTAAGAAGCATATCAAGGTTCTGGCGTGGCCTAGCCAGTCTCCAGACCTAAACCCAAAGAGAATCTTTGGAGGGAGCTCAAACTCCGTGTTTCTCAGCGACAGCCCAGAAACACGGATTTTTCACGTTCTTTATTATTGATTGACTGCGGAACTTTCCGCAGTCAATAATTGGTTTTCACGTTCTTTATTGATTGACTGAGGAACTTTCCGCAATTTCTGCAATTTCTGCAATTTGTGCATGTTCAGCTTCCGCAACTTGTGGGTTTAGAGAAAAAATTGGCCTTCTGCAGTTTTCCAGTTTTTTTCTACGGGAATTTGAAATTTTTGCATTGGTGTGTATTTGGCCTCTGCTCCATTAGTGTGTATGGCGAATCCAGCCAATGCATTTTAATAGGATTTCTGGCTCTCCATGTGTTTCAGCCATTTGTGCAGCTTCTGCAATTTCAGCATTTAGGCGATTTCAACAGTTTGACCAGTTTATGGAATTTTAAAAGTTTATGCAATATAAACAATTTATGCAAATTAACCACTTTATGGAATTTAACCAGTTTAACCATTTTAACCAGTTTACGCATTTTAACCAGTTTATGCAACATAACAATTTATGCCATTTAGGATTTATGAAATTTAAACAGTTAATGCAGTTTATATAATTTATGCAAATTAACCAAATAATGCATTTTACAATTTTTTTTTTGCAATTTAACCAGTTTATGCAACATAACAGTTTGTGCAATTTAAACTGTTCATGCATTTTACCGGTTTATGCAAATTAGATTATGCAAATTAACCAATTTATGCATTTTACAGTTTTTTGCAATTTAACCAGTTTATGCAATTTATCCAGTTTATGCATTTTACCAGTTTATGCAATTTCACCAGTTTATGAACATTAGATTATGCAAATTAACCAATTTATGCAATTTCTGCATTCGATTCCCGCAGTTCCGCAGTCAATCGCAATGGCGCAGCCATTGCTGCATTTCTAGTTGATTGACTGCGGAACTTTCCACAGTCAATAATTGGTTTTCACGTTCTTTAATATTATTGATTGACTGCGGAACTTTCCGCAGTCAATAATTGGTTTGCATGTTCTTTATTATTATTCCATCTTTTTCCTGATTTTCTGCACCTTTCAGCACTTTCATGCTTTGTGCAATTTCTGCAAGTTATGCATCAAAATGTTCCGCATGTTGAGGAGAATCCTGCTATTACTTTTGGGACTTCTGCAATTTACGGATTTCCGCAATCGGACGAAATACCGAACATTTTTCCCATTGACTTATAATGGGGCTCCCGCAAATTCATGCTTTTCCGCATTTTTTTCCGCAATTTCTGCAATTTCTGCAATTTGTGCATGTTCAGCTTCCGCAACTTGTGGGTTTTGAGAAAAAATTGGCCTTCTGCAGTTTTCCAGTTTTTTTCTACAGGAATTTAAAATTTTTGCATTGGTGTGTATGTGGTCTCTGCCCCATTAGTGTGTATGCGGGAAAAAGTGCGGAAAAGCATGAATTTGCGGGAGCCCCATTATGCGTCAATGGGAAAAATCGTCCGAATATCTGCTGATTGCGGAAAAACCATAAATTGCAGAAGTCCCAAAAGTAATAGCAGGATTCTCCTCAACATGCGGAACATTTTGATCCATAACTTGCAGAAATTGCACAAAGCATGAAAGTGCTGAAAGCTGCAGAAAATCAGGAAAAATGTGTGGGTATAATAATAAAGAAACGGAAACCAATAATTGACTGCGGAAAGTTCCGCAGTCAATCAATAAAGAACGTGAAAACCAATTATTGACTGCGGAACTTTCCGCAGTCAATAATTGGTTTTCATGTTCTTTATTATTATTGATTGACTGCGGAACTTTCCGCAGTCAATAATTGGTTTTCAAGTTCTTTATTATTGATTGACTGCGGAACTTTCCGCAGTCAATAATTGGTTTTCACGTTCTTTATTATTATTGATTGACTGCGGAACTTTCCGCAGTCAATAATTGGTTTTCATGTTCTTTATTATTATTATTATTAAACTTCCATCTTTTTCCTGATTTTCAACAGTTTTCACAGCTTTCACAGTTTCTGCAATTTCCACAACTTATACATCAAAACGTTCCGCATGTTTGAGAGATTATTGCTATTACTTTTGGGACTTCTGCGATTTCCGGTTTTTCCGCAATCGGCAAAAAATCGGTCGATTTTTCCCATTGACTTATAATGTGGCTTCCGCAAATTCACAGATTCTGCAGTTTTTTCCACATTTTCTGCAATTTCTGCAGTTTGTGCATGTTCAGCTTCCGCAACTTGTCAGTTTTCAGAAAAAATTTGAGTTCTGCAGTTTTCCAGTTTTTTTCTACGGGCTTGGGAATTCTGCCATTCATTTGTATTGAGAATTCTGCCATTCATTTTAATAGGATTTTGTATACAGTTAAGTCTGTCAGTGATTTAAACAGTTTATACAATGTAAAGAGTTTCTGCAATTTCAACAGCTTTATGCAATTTCAACAGTTTTTACAGTTTCTGCAACAAAAGAGGGATTTTTGCAATTAGAACACAATTATGCAACGTAATAGGGGTTTTCACCATAATAGCACTATAATACAACTTAATAGGGATTTTTGCATATAAAGCAGTATTATGCAACTTAATAGGGATTTGTGCATATAAAGTAGTATTATGCAACTTAATAGGGATTTTTACATGTAAAACAGTAAAATGCAACTTAATGGGGATTTTTACATGTAAAGCAGTATATTGCAACTTAATAGGGATTTTTACATATAAAGCAGTATAATACAACTTAATAGGGATTTTTACATGTAAAGCAGTATAATGCAACTTAATAGGGATTTTTACATGTAAGCAGTATAATGCAACTTAATAGGGATTTTACATGTAAAGCAGTATAATGCAACTTAATAGGGATTTTTACATGTAAAGCAGTATAATGCAACTTAATAGGGATTTTTACATGTAAAGCAGTATAATGCAACTTAATAGGGATTTTTACATGTAAAGCAGTATAATGCAACTTAATAGGGATTTTTACATGTAAAGCAGTATAATGCAACTTAATAGGGATTTTTACATATAAAGCAGTATAATACAACTTAATAGGGATTTTTACATGGAAAACAGTATAATGCAACTTAATAGGGATTTTCACAATAAACGCACTATTATGCAACTAAATTAGGATTTTCACAATAAAAGCACTATTATGCAACTAACTGGGGATTTTCACAATAAAAGCAGTATTATGCAACTAAATAGGGATTTTCACAACTTCAGCAGTTTCAAGGTTTCAACAGTTTCAAGGATTTCAGGAATTTCAAGGCTTCAACAGCTTTAAGGATTTCAGGAGTTTCAAGGTCTCAGCAGTTTCAAGGATTTCGACAGTTTCAAGGTTTCAACAGTTTCAAGGTTTCAACAGTTTCAAGGTTTCAACAGTTTCAAGGTTTCAACAGTTTCAAGATTTCAACAGTTTCAAGGTTTCAACAGTTTCAAGGTTTCAACAGTTTCAAGGTTTCAACAGTTTCAAGGACTTCGGGAGTTTCAAAGATTTCTGCATTAGATCTGTTCCGCAGTCAATCGCAATGGCGCAGCCATTGCAACCGTTTCTAGTTATTATTATTATTAAACTTCCATCTTTTTCCTGATTTTCAACAGTTTTCACAGCTTTCACAGTTTCTGCAATTTCCACAACTTATACATCAAAACGTTCCGCATGTTTGAGAGATTATTGCTATTACTTTTGGGACTTCTGCGATTTCCGGTTTTTCCGCAATCGGCAAAAATCGGTCGATTTTTCCCATTGACTTATAATGTGGCTTCCGCAAATTCACAGATTCTGCAGTTTTTTCCACATTTTCTGCAATTTCTGCAGTTTGTGCATGTTCAGCTTCCGCAACTTGTCAGTTTTCAGAAAAAATTTGAGTTCTGCAGTTTTCCAGTTTTTTTCTACGGGCTTGGGAATTCTGCCATTCATTTGTATTGAGAATTCTGCCATTCATTTTAATAGGATTTTGTATACAGTTAAGTCTGTCAGTGATTTAAACAGTTTATACAATGTAAAGAGTTTCTGCAATTTCAACAGCTTTATGCAATTTCAACAGTTTTTACAGTTTCTGCAACAAAAGAGGGATTTTTGCAATTAGAACACAATTATGCAACGTAATAGGGGTTTTCACCATAATAGCACTATAATACAACTTAATAGGGATTTTTGCATATAAAGCAGTATTATGCAACTTAATAGGGATTTGTGCATATAAAGTAGTATTATGCAACTTAATAGGGATTTTTACATGTAAAACAGTAAAATGCAACTTAATGGGGATTTTTACATGTAAAGCAGTATATTGCAACTTAATAGGGATTTTTACATATAAAGCAGTATAATGCAACTTAATAGGGATTTTTACATGTAAAGCAGTATAATGCAACTTAATAGGGATTTTTACATGTAAAGCAGTATAATGCAACTTAATAGGGATTTTTACATGTAAAGCAGTATAATGCAACTTAATAGGGATTTTTACATGTAAAGCAGTATAATGCAACTTAATAGGGATTTTTACATGTAAAGCAGTATAATGCAACTTAATAGGGATTTTTACATGTAAAGCAGTATCATGCAACTTAATAGGGATTTTTACATGTAAAGCAGTATAATGCAACTTAATAGGGATTTTTACATGTAAAGCAGTATAATGCAACTTAATAGGGATTTTTACATGTAAAGCAGTATAATGCAACTTAATAGGGATTTTTACATGTAAAGCAGTATAATGCAACTTAATAGGATTTTACATGTAAAGCAGTATAATGCAACTTAATAGGGATTTTTACATGTAAAGCAGTATAATGCAACTTAATAGGGATTTTTACATATAAAGCAGTATAATGCAACTTAATAGGGATTTTTACATGTAAAGCAGTATAATGCAACTTAATAGGGATTTTTACATGTAAAGCAGTATAATGCAACTTAATAGGGATTTTTACAAGTAAAGCAGTATAATGCAACTTAATAGGGATTTTTACATATAAAGCAGTATAATACAACTTAATAGGGATTTTTACATGTAAAGCAGTATAATGCAACTTAATAGGGATTTTTACATATAAAGCAGTATAATACAACTTAATAGGGATTTTTACATGTAAAGCAGTATAATGCAACTTAATAGGGATTTTACATATAAAGCAGTATATAATTAATAATTTTTACATTAAAGCAGTATAATACAACTTAATAGGGATTTTTACATATAAAGCAGTATAATACAACTTAATAGGATTTTTACATATAAAGCAGTATAATACAACTTAATAGGGATTTTTACATGTAAGCAGTATAATGCAACTTAATAGGATTTTTACATGGAAAACAGTATAATGCAACTTAATAGGGATTTTCACAATAAACGCACTATTATGCAACTAAATTGGGATTTTCACAATAAAAGCACTATTATGCAACTAACTGGGGATTTTCACAATAAAAGCACTATTATGCAACTAAATAGGGATTTTCACAACTTCAGCAGTTTCAAGGTTTCAACAGTTTCAAGGATTTCAGGAATTTCAAGGCTTCAACAGCTTTAAGGATTTCAGGAGTTTCAAGGTCTCAGCAGTTTCAAGGATTTCGACAGTTTCAAGGTTTCAACAGTTTCAAGGTTTCAACAGTTTCAAGGTTTCAACAGTTTCAAGGTTTCAACAGTTTCAAGGTTTCAACAGTTTCAAGGTTTCAACAGTTTCAAGGTTTCAACAGTTTCAAGGACTTCGGGAGTTTCAAAGATTTCTGCATTAGATCTGTTCCGCAGTCAATCGCAATGGCGCAGCCATTGCAACCGTTTCTAGTTATTATTAAACTTCCATCTTTTTCCTGATTTTCTGCAGTTTTCACAGCTTTCACAGTTTCTGCAATTTCCACAACTTATACATCAAAACGTTCCGCATGTTTGAGAGATTATTGCTATTACTTTTGGGACTTCTGCGATTTCCGGTTTTTCCGCAATCGGCAAAAAATCGGTCGATTTTTCCCATTGACTTATAATGGGGCTTCCGCAAATTCACAGATTCTACAGTTTTTTCCACATTTTCTGCAATTTCTGCAGTTTGTGCATGTTCACCTTCCGCAACTTGTCAGTTTTCAGAAAAAAATTGAGTTCTGCAGTTGTCCAGTTTTTTTCTACGGGCTTGGGAATTCTGCCATTCATTTGTATTGAGAATTCTGCCATTCATTTTAATAGGATTTTTATACAGTTAAGTCTGTCAGTGATTTAAACAGTTTATACAATGTTAAGACTTTATACAATGTAAAGAGTTTCTGCAATTTCAACAGCTTTATGCAATTTCAACAGTTTTTACAGTTTCTGCAACAAAAGAGGGATTTTTGCAATTAGAACACAATTATGCAACGTAATAGGGTTTTCACCATAATAGCACTATAATACAACTTAATAGGGATTTTTGCATATAAAGCAGTATTATGCAACTTAATAGGGATTTGTGCATATAAAGTAGTATTATGCAACTTAATAGGGATTTTTACATGTAAAACAGTAAAATGCAACTTAATGGGGATTTTTACATGTAAAGCAGTATATTGCAACTTAATAGGGATTTTTACATAAACAAAAAAAAAATTACATAAAGCAGTATAATGCAACTAATAGGGATTTTTACATGTAAAGCAGTATATGCAACTTAATAGGGATTTTTACATGTAAAGCAGTATAATGCAACTTAATAGGGATTTTTACATGTAAAGCAGTATAATGCAACTTAATAGGGATTTTTACATGTAAAGCAGTATAATGCAACTTAATAGGGATTTTTACATGTAAAGCAGTATAATGCAACTTAATAGGATTTTTACATGTAAAGCAGTATATGCAACTTAATAGGGATTTTTACATGTAAAGCAGTATAATGCAACTTAATAGGGATTTTTACATGTAAAGCAGTATAATGCAACTTAATAGGGATTTTTACATGTAAAGCAGTATAATGCAACTTAATAGGGATTTTTACATGTAAAGCAGTATAATGCAACTTAATAGGGATTTTTACATGTAAAGCAAAAAAAAAAAGTATAATGCAACTTAATAGGGATTTTTACATGTAAGCAGTATAATGCAACTTAATAGGGATTTTTACATATAAAGCAGTATAATGCAACTTAATAGGGATTTTTACATGTAAAGCAGTATAATGCAACTTAATAGGGATTTTTACATGTAAAGCAGTATAATGCAACTTAATAGGGATTTTACAGTAAAGCAGTATAATGCAACTTAATAGGGATTTTTACAAGTAAAGCAGTATAATGCAACTTAATAGGGATTTTTACATATAAAGCAGTATAATACAACTTAATAGGGATTTTTACATGTAAAGCAGTATAATGCAACTTAATAGGGATTTTTACATATAAAGCAGTATAATACAACTTAATAGGGATTTTTACATGTAAAGCAGTATAATGCAACTTATCGGGATTTTTTACATATAAAGCAGTATAATACAACTTAATAGGGATTTTTACATATAAAGCAGTATAATACAACTTAATAGGGATTTTTACATGTAAAGCAGTATAATGCAACTTAATAGGGATTTTTACATGGAAAACAGTATAATGCAACTTAATAGGGATTTTCACAATAAACGCACTATTATGCAACTAAATTGGGATTTTCACAATAAAAGCACTATTATGCAACTAACTGGGGATTTTCACAATAAAAGCACTATTATGCAACTAAATAGGGATTTTCACAACTTCAGCAGTTTCAAGGTTTCAACAGTTTCAAGGATTTCAGGAATTTCAAGGCTTCAACAGCTTTAAGGATTTCAGGAGTTTCAAGGTCTCAGCAGTTTCAAGGATTTCGACAGTTTCAAGGTTTCAACAGTTTCAAGGTTTCAACAGTTTCAAGGTTTCAACAGTTTCAAGGTTTCAACAGTTTCAAGGTTTCAACAGTTTCAAGGTTTCAACAGTTTCAAGGACTTCGGGAGTTTCAAAGATTTCTGCATTAGATCTGTTCCGCAGTCAATCGCAATGGCGCAGCCATTGCAACCGTTTCTAGTTGATTGACTGCGGAATCTTCCGCAGTCAATTATTGGTTTTCATGTTCTTTAATATTATTATTATTATTCCATCTTTTTCCTGATTTTCTGCACCTTTCAGCACTTTCATGCTTTGTGCAATTTCTGCAAGTTATGCATCAAAACGTTCCGCATGTTGAGGAGAATCCTGCTATTACTTTTCGGACTTCTGCGATTTACGGTTTTTCCGCAATCGGACGAAATACCGAACATTTTTCCCATTGACGCATAATGGGGCTCCCGCAAATTCATGCTTTTCCGCATTTTTTTCCGCAATTTCTGCAATTTCTGAACTTTGTGCATGTTCAGCTTCCGCAACTTGTGGGTTTTGAGAAAAATTGGCCTTCTGCAGTTTTCCAGTTTTTTCTACGGGAATTTGAAATTTTTGCATTGGTGTGTATGTGGTCTCTGCCCCATTAGTGTGTATGGCGAATCCAGCCAATGCATTTTAATAGGATTTCTGGCTCTCCATGTCTTTCAGCCATTTGTGCAGCTTCTGCAATTTCAGCATTTAGACGATTTCAACAGTTTGACCAGTTTATGGAATTTAAAAAGTTTATGCAATATAAACAATTTATGCAAATTAACCACTTTATGGAATTTAACCAGTTTACGCATTTTAACCAGTTTATGCAACATAACAATTTATGCCATTTAGGATTTATGAAATTTAAACAGTTAATGCAGTTTATATAATTTATGCAAATTAACCAATTAATGCATTTTACCGTTTTTTTGCAATTTAACCAGTTTATGCAACATAACAGTTTGTGCAATTTAAACTGTTCATGCATTTTACCGGTTTATGCAAATTAGATTATGCAAATTAACCAATTCATGCATTTTACAGTTTTTCTGCAATTTTACCAGTTTATGCAATTTCACCAGTTTTGAACATTAGATTATGAAATTAAGCAATTTATGCAAATTTATGCAATTTCTGCATTCGATTCCCGCAGTTCCGCAGTCAATCGCAATGGCGCAGCCATTGCTGCATTTCTAGTTATTATTAAACTTCCATCTTTTTCCTGATTTTCTGCAGTTTTCACAGCTTTCACAGTTTCTGCAATTTCCACAACTTATACATCAAAACGTTCCGCATGTTTGAGAGATTATTGCTATTACTTTTGGGACTTCTGCGATTCCGGTTTTTCCGCAATCGGCAAAAATCGGTCGATTTTTCCCATTGACTTATAATGGGGCTTCCGCAAATTCACAGATTCTACAGTTTTTTCCACATTTTCTGCAATTTCTGCAGTTTGTGCATGTTCACCTTCCGCAACTTGTCAGTTTTCAGAAAAAAATTGAGTTCTGCAGTTGTCCAGTTTTTTTCTACGGGCTTGGGAATTCTGCCATTCATTTGTATTGAGAATTCTGCCATTCATTTTAATAGGATTTTTATACAGTTAAGTCTGTCAGTGATTTAAACAGTTTATACAATGTTAAGACTTTATACAATGTAAAGAGTTTCTGCAATTTCAACAGTTTTATGCAATTTCAACAGTTTTTTACAGTTTCTGCAACAAAATAGGGATTTTTGCAATTACAACACAATTATGCAACGTAATAGGGATTTTCACCATAATAGCACTATAATACAACTTAATGGGGATTTTTACATGTAAACAGTATTATGCAACTTAATAGGGATTTTTACATGTAAAACAGTATAATGCAGCTTAATAGGGATTTTTACATACACTCAACAAAAATATAAACGCAACACCTTTGCTTCTGCTCCCATTTTTCATGAGATGGACTTAAAGATCTAAAATTCATTCCAGATACACAATATTACCATTTCTCTCAAACATTGTTCACAAATCAGTCTAAATGTGTGATAGTGAGCACTTCTGCTTTGCTGAGATAATCCATCCCACCTCACAGGTGTGCCACATCAAGATGCTGATCTGACATCATGATTAGTGCACAGGTGTACCTTATACTGCCCACAATAAAAGGCCACCCTGAAATGTGCAGTTTTGTCTCACAGCAAAATGCCACAGATGCCCCAAGCATTGAGGGAGCGTGCACTTGGCATGCTGACAGCAGGAATGTCAACCAGATCTGTTGCTCGTGCATTGAATGTTCATTTCTCCACCATAAGCCGTCTCCAAAGGCGTTTCAGAGAATATGGCAGTACATCCAACCGGCCTCACAACCGCAGACCACGTGTAACCACACCAGCCCAGGACCTCCACATCCAGCAGGTTCACCTCCAAGATCGTCTGAGACCAGCCACTCAGACAGCTGCTGAAACAATTGGTTTGCATAACCAACAATTTCTGCACAAACTGTCAGAAACCGTCTCAGGGAAGCTCAACTGCATGCTCGTTGTCCTCATCGGGGTCTTGACCTGACTCCAGCTCGTCGCCATAACAGACTTGAGTGGGCAAATGCTCACATTCGATGGCGTCTGGCACGTTGGAGAGGTGTTCTCTTCACGGATGAATCTCGGTTTACATTGTTCAGGGCAGATGGCAGACAGCGTGTGTGGCGTCGTGTGGGTGAGCGCTTTGCTGATGTCAATGTTGTGGATCGAGTGGCCCATGGTGGTGGTGGGGTTATGTATGGGCAGGCATCTGTTATGGACGAAGAACACAGGTGCATTTTATTGATGGCATTTTGAATGCACAGAGATACCGTGATGAGATCCTGAGGCCCATTGTTGTGCCATACATCATGAACATCACCTCATGTTTCAGCAAGATAATGCACGGCCCCATGTTGCAAGGATCTGTACACAATTCTTGGAAGCTGAAAATGTCCCAGTTCTTGCATGGCCAGCATACTGTCATGTCACCATTGAGCATGTTTGGGATGTGCTTGACCGGGCGAATACGACAGCGTGAACCAGTTCCCACTAATATCCAGCAACTTCGCACAGCCATTGAAGAGGAGTGGACCAACATTCCACAGGCCACAATTGACAATCTGATAAACTCTATGCGAAGAAGATGTGTTGCACTGCATGAGGCAAATGGTGGTCACACCAGATACTGACTGTTCTGAGTCCCCAGACCCCCAATAAAGCAAAAAAACTGCACATTTCAGGGTGGCCTTTATTGTGGGCAGTATAAGGTACACCTGTGCACTAATCATGATGTCAGATCAGCATCTTGATGTGGCACACCTGTGAGGTGGGATGGATTATGTCAGCAAAGCAGAAGTGCTCACTATCACACATTTAGACTGATTAGTGAACAATGTTTGAGAGAAATGGTAATATTGTGTATCTGGAATGAATTTTCAGATCTTTAAGTCCCATCTCATGAAAAATGGGAGCAGAAACAGGTGTTGGCGTTTATATTTTTGTTGGTGTATAAAGCAGTAATTATGCAAACTTAATAGGGATTTCTGCATATAAAGTAGTAAATTATGCAACTTAATAGGGATTTTTACATATAAAGCAGTATTATGCAACTTAATAGGATTTTTAACACGTAAAACAGTATTATGCAACTTAAAGGGATTTTTACACGTAAAACAGTATAATGCAACTTAATAGGGTTTTTTACCAATGGAAAACAGTATAATGCACTTAATTCGCATTTTTAATGTAAAAGCATATATTGCAACTTAATAGGGATTTTTACCTTTGTAAAGCAGTATTATGCAACCTTAATAGGATTTTTACATTAAAACAGTATTATGCCTTAATTAGGGATTTTTACATGTACAGTATAATGCAACTTAATAGGGATTTTTACATGTAAGCAGTATAAATGCAACTTAAATAGGGATTTTTACATGTAAAGCAGTATAATGGTAACTTAATAGGGATTTTTACATGTAAAACAGTAATAATGCAACTTAATAGGGAATTTTTTAGCATGTAAACAGTATAATGCACTTAATAGGGATTTTTACCATTTGTAAAATAGTATAATGCAACTTAATAGGGGATTTTACATGTAAAGCAATATAAGCAACTTAATAGGGATTTTCCCAACATGTAAAGCAGTATATGCACTTAATAGGGATTTTCACATGTAAAGCAGTATAATGGCAACTTAATAGGGAATTTTTACATGTAAGCAGTTTAAAATGAAACTTAATAGGGATTTTTAACATGTAAAGCAGTATAATGCCTTAATAGGGATTTTTACATGTAAGCAGTATACAACTTAATAGGGATTTTCAACAATAAAAGCACTATTATGCAACTAAATGAGAATTTTCAGCATAAATGCAGTATTATACAACTAAATAGGGATTTTTGGTAATATAAGCACTTAATACAACTAAATAGGGATTTTCCCACAATAAAAGCAGTAAAATACCAACTTAATAGGGATTTCACAACTTCAGCAGTTTCAGGTTTCAACAGTTTCAAAGGATTTTCAGGATTTCAAGCTTCACAACAGCTTTAAAGGATTTCAGGAGTTTCAAGGTCTCAACAGTTTCCAAGGATTTTCAGGGTTTCAACAAGGTTTCAACAGTTTCAAGATTTCAACAGTTTCAAGGTTCAACAAGTTTTTTCAAGGTTTCACAGTTTCAAGGTTTCAACAGTTTCAAGGACTTCGGGAGTTTCAAAGATTTCTGCATTAGATCTGTTTCGCAGTCAATCGCAAAGGCGCAGCCATTGCAAACCGGTTTCTAGTTGATTGACTGCGGAACTTTTCCCGCAGTCAATAATTGGTTTTCATGTTCTTTATTATTATTATTATAGTATTTTTTTCGCTGATTTTTCAGCAGTTTCACAGCTTTCACAGTTTCACAAGCAATTTTCCACAAGTTATACATAAATGTTCAGCATGTTTCAGAGATTATTGCCTATTACTTTTGGGATTCAGCGATTTTTCCGGTCTTCCACAAATTTGGCGATCTTCGGTACGATTTTCCCATTGACTTATAATGGGGGCTTCCGCAAATTTCAGGCCAGATCTGCAGTTTTTTTTCCACAGTTTTCAGCAATTTCTGCGTTTGTACATGTTCAGCTTCCGCAACTTGTCAGTTTTCAGAAAAAATCGCCTTCTGCAGTTTTCCATTTTTTTTTACGGGCTTGGGGAATTCTTTGCATTCTTTGTATTGAGATTAATTCTGCCATTCATTTTAATAGGCCCATACATTTTAATAGGACTTTCAGGCACATTTCAGGCCCTTTCAGCCATTTCTAACAGCTAAGCCATTTCCAAGCAGTTTCAAAGACTTTAACAGTTTTAAGGATTCACAGTTTCAAGGATTTCAGGAGTTCAAGGATTTCAGGAGTTTCAAGGTTTCAACAGTTTCAAGGATTTCAGGAGTTTCAGTTTTCAACTGTTTCAAGGATTTCAACAGTTATAAGGATTTCAGGAGTTTCAAGTTTTCAATAGGTTTTAAGGATTTCAGGAGTTTCAAGGTTCAACAGTGTTTAAGGGATTTTCAGGGTTTCAAAGGTTTCCAACAGTTTCAAGGACTTCAGCAGTTTCAAGAAATTTCAGGAGTTTCAAGGATTAAGCAGTTTGAAACAAGGACTTTCAGCAGTTTCAAGGACAGTCAATCTCCATGGCGTAGCCGATGGAGATTGACCTTCAGCAGTTTAAAGGATTTCGGAAGTTTGAAGGATTCAACAGTTTCAAGGATTTCAGGAGTTTCAAGGCCCTTCAGCAGTTTCAAGACACAAGGGACAAAGACCCAGACCAAGACCCGAACCAAGACCAGACCGAGACGCCAGACAAGACCGACACAAGACCCAGGACGGGGACCAGACCAAGACCGCAAACCAAGACCACGCAAAACCAGACCTAGACCCGAACCAAGACCAGACCAGACCAGAACCCAGCAAAGACCGAAAAGCCCCAGACCAAGAACTCAGACCAATACCCGAGACCAGGCCCAACTGATTACGACCGCCAACTGAGACCAAACCAAGACCAAGCCAAGACCAGACCAAGCCCGCACCAAGAGGCAGACCCAGACCCGACCAAGAAAGACCAAAACCCACCAAGACCCGATCTAAAGACCAGACTAAGACCCGAACCAAGACCAGACCAAGCACGCAAAACCAGACACAGACCACGACCCGAACCAAGACCAGACCAAGACCCGCACCAAGACCAGACAGTTTTCTGAACAAAATAGGATTTTTTTGCAATTCAACACAAATTAATGCAACTTTATTTTGGGATTTTTGACAATGTAAAGAAGTATTATGCAACTAATAGGGGATTTTGTATATAAAGCACTATACTACAACAATGGGATTTTCACAATAAAATGCACTATAATACCAACTAAATTGGGAATTTTTCACAATAAAAGCGTATAATACAACTAAAAGGGGATTTTTTCACAATAAAAGCACTTAATCACAACTATAATAGGGATTTTTTCACAATAAAGCACTATAATTACAACTAAATGGGGATTTTCACAATAAAAGCACTATAATACAACTAATAGGGATGTTCACAATAAAAGCAGGTATAATACAACTAAATAGGGATTTTCACAATAAAAGCCACTATAATACAAACTTAATAGGGATTTTCACAATAAAAGCACTAAATAACAACTAAATAGGATTTTCACATAAAAGCAATAGATACACACTAAATGGGGATTTTTCACAATAAAAGCACTATAAACACTAAATGGGATTTTCACAATAAAAGGCAGTATAATACAACTAATAGGGATTTTCACAATAAAGCACTATAATACAACTTAATAGGGAATTTTCAAACATAAAGCACTATAATACAACTAAATAGGGAATTTCACAATAAAAGCACTATAATACAACTAAATGGGGATTTCACAATAAAAGAACTATAATACAACAACTAATGGGGATTTTTTCAACCGTTCCAAAAGGACATTTTCCAGGATTTCAGCAGTTTCAAGGACAGGAACAAGACGTCAGACAGGACCAAACAGACCGAAACCCGACCCAACGACCGGAGACGCGGAAAAGACCCAACCCAGACCCAGACTGGGACCTCAGAGACCAAGATCCACAAGCCCCAGACCGTGGCCCAGACCAAGAATCGAACCAAGACCCGTACCAAGACCCAGACCAAAGATCCGAACCAAGACCCGAACAAAGACCCAGACCCAGAATCGAACCAAGACAGACAAGACGGACCAAGCCAGACCGAGACCAAGACCCAAACTAAGACGCCAAACCAAGAGCCTGACCGATGTACGCCAACCAGACCTAGGACCGAGAGCCCAGACCCGAAGCAAGACCGAGACTAAGACCCGAACCAAGACCCAGAACGAGACCCTAGACCCAAACCAAGACCAGAACCAGAAAGACCGACCAAGACCCAAACCGAGAACCCAGACCAGGGTTGCCATAGTTACCAGAACTAAACACTATCAAGGCAAACCACAAAAGCAGTCAAACCCAGAACCAAAACAAGACCCCAGACCCGAGCAAAGACCCAGACAGGTTTGCCATAGTTACCAGAAGCAAAACAATTCAGGCGAACCAACAAAAGCCAACCAAGACCGACAAGTCTCAAGTCAGACTGGACCAAGACCCAAACTAAGACCCAGGCCAATCGACAAGTCTCAGACCAGGACCAGACCAAGTCCAAGACCAGGTTTATAGTTACCAGGGAACCAAAATGATAAGGCGGCCCAAAGGTGGGCCAAGTCAGACAAGACCCCGAACCCAGA
>VHKM01000783.1:35000-219385 GCA_007210695.1 Neogobius melanostomus | reverse complement strand
TGATGTACAGCACTGTTTACATCCGTCCCCTACCTCAGCAGCAGTCACGGCGGTGAGGAAGAGACTGACTGAGGACAGTACTTTAGCGGATAGGACACAACTCACTCCTGACCACATTGCCAACTACTGGAATCTGTCTTAGCACCACATATTTCCAGTTCAGGGGCAACTTCTACAGACAGATTCACGGCTGTGCTATGGGTTCTCCAGTTTCACCCATAGTGGCTAACCTCTACATGGAGGAAATGGAGAAGAATACCTTGGCCTCATACCCAGGTAACAAACCCAGCCACTGGCTCAGATATGTAGATGACACGTGGATCAAAATTAAAGAGAGGGAAGTGGCACCTTTACAGATCACATCAATGCTGTGGACCTAACATTAAATTTACTCGGGAGGACGCTAAGGAGAAACAACTTGCCTTTTTAGATGTAAAGTTATCATAGGGGAAAACGGACAACTTCAGACAGAGGTTTACAGGAAGGCAACTCATACTGACCAGTATTTGATGTTTGACTCTAACCATCCACTCCAACACAAAATAGGGGTCATTAGGACACTCAGACATAGAGCTAAAGAGGTGCCTACCAGTGCAGAAGGAAAGACCAAAGAGGAACAACATGTCCAGAGAGCCCTCTCAGACTGTGGCTATCCTAACTGGTCCTTCACTAGAGCACAAAGGGCAAGAAGACCCAAAGAGCAGGACAGACAGACTACAGAACCCAGAAGAAAGGGAGTTGCAGTGCCGTATGTAGCCGGGGTATCAGAGAAACTTCAGAGAATCTTTAGGCAGCACAGGATTCCAGTGTACCACAAACCTGTGAACACACTGAGACAAAAATTAGTTCATCCCAAAGACAAAACGCCAAGCCACAAACAAAGCAATTTGGTTTATTCTATTCGATGCAAAGAAGAAGAATGCAAAGAACATTATATTGGAGAAACCAAACAAGTCTTACAGAAGAGACTTTATCAACACCGAAGAGAAAGCACAAGCGGCCCTCAGTCGGCTGTGCACCTTCACCTTAAAGCCTCCAATCACTCTTTTGAGGACGGGAGGTCAAAATTCTAGCTAAAGAAGAACGTTGGTTTGAAAGAGGAGTAAAAGAAGCTATTTTTGTCAGAAAAGAAAATCCCTCCATGAACCGAAATGGTGGGCTAAGATTAATCTTCTTCTTTTTACTCCAATCTGCTTCGGGGAAAACGGACAGAGCACGGCCAGTCCAAGAAGACGATACCTCAGCTAACAATAGAACAATAGGCAGGTAATTAGCAGTAATCAGCCATGAATAGGACAGGGCTGACCGATACTGGGGGGAGCAGGTCGTTACAGACGCTCTACTTCAAAGGTGTTTACCCACAGTGAGAGTAGCTGTTATTAGAGGGGAGGAGCCAACTCCTCCAACTGGTCTTTATCTACGCTGCTTGCTGAGGGAAACCTTGTTCACTGACGAAGCCTTTTGGATGAGAGGCGAAACGTTTGGAGACCTCAACTACCAAGTACAGAAGATGACTCAAGTACCTTCGTTGAAGATTTCTCTGTGGGGACGAAAAGTAAACCAACCCGGCCTATTGTACATGTTTTTAGACACAGAGAGAGGGTGGAGAGCTAACCGCTGTGCCACCGTGTCTTTTATAAAGAGGGAGCGGCTCAATAACTAAGATCTTATTCCCAGTTTATTTCAGACGACGACTCGAACAGCTCTTCACTCTGAGCTTCTGGAGATCGGTTTGTGGTTTTATCTGCTGAGGCCGAGATGAAGTATTTCAAACAAATTCCCTCCATCCAAAACAAAACCAAGGTGAGGAACGAGGACTTCTGTGTTCCCAAGGCAGAAGACGATCCCCACAGCCACAGCAGGGCAGAGATCGGCCCGATATATCGGCCTCAGTGGAGTCGGACTCAGGCGTCTTTAGGTTCCAGTTTGCAGTAGTTTGTTTCCTCAGTGGAGTCGGACTCAGGCTCTTTAGGCTCAGTTTGCAGTAGTTTGTTTCCTCAGTGGAGTCGGACTCAGGCGTCTTTGGGCTCCAGTTTGCAGTAGTTTGTTTCCTCAGTGGAGTCGGACTCAGGCGTCTTTGGGCTCCAGTTTGCAGCTCATGTCGAACAGGAGTTCTGGTTGTCGATGACCTGCAGCTGTCGGACGTAGGCCTTGGTTTGGAGGTGAGAGGGCGACGTCTCAGTGTCCACGTCTGGAACGACAACCACAAAGTCAACACAAATACTTTATACAGCAGGAACCAGATGTTTACATACACTTTATAAAACATTTGCATATTTTTCTCATGAAACCAGAATTAACTTTTCCTTCTTAAGGTCTATTAGAATTTAAAAAAACAGTTTAAAGCCCAGATGATGATGTCATGACCTTGGAAGCTCAAGTCTGGTTCATCCTTGGGTGTAATTTACAGACACTTGAAGATTCAGGTTCATTGGTTAAAACAATGATGGAAATGTCCAGTCATCATACAGATCAGAAAGAAGGCGGGTTCTGTGTCCCAGAGTCTGAAATGTGAAGATACACCCAAGAACAAAAGACCTGGTAAGAGTTTGTCATTATCCAGAGTGAAACAAGTCCTGCACCGACATGGGCTGAGAGGGAACTCTGCCAGGAAGAAGCTCTGACTCCAAACAAACACAAGGATAAAGACTTTAATGTTTGGAGACATATCCTGTGTCTGTTTGTCCATAATGACCATGGTCACGTTTGGAGGAAAAAGCCTGAGAACACCATCCCAACTGTGAAATACGGGGGGGCAGCATCATGCTGTGGGGCTGTTTTGCTGTGGGAGGGGCTGGTGCACTTCACTAAATAGATGACATCATGAAGAAAGAACTCTATGTGGAAATATTGGAGCAACATCTCCAGAGGAAGTGAAAGCTTGGACAGATGGGTCTTCCAAATGGACAATGACCCAAAGCCAAACTGGTTACAAAGTGGCTTCAGGAAAACAAAGTCAATGTTTTGGAGTGGTCGTCACAAAGTCCTGATCTCAGTCCAGTTTAAATGTATCAGAGCTGCAAAGGCATAGGCACGCAAGGCGGCCTACACATGTGTCTCAGTTACACCAGTTCTGTTTGGAGGAATGGACCAAAACTCATCCAACTATTGTGAGAAGCTTGTGAAGGAAATCCAAAACATTTGACCCGAGTTATACAGTTTAGACAATGCTACAAATATTAATGACATGTGTAAACTTTTGGTTTTGTAAAAGTAAAAATGTGTAGAAAATTCTATCTCTCATTGTTCTGAAATAGGGATGTAACGATTCACTCAAGCCCCGATTCGATTCGATTTCCAATTTTAAGTTCCCGATTTCGATTTTTTCCGATTTTGTTTTTTACATTGAAACTTTTTTTTTAGAAAAGAGTATGACTCATTCATACCAAAGTTTCTTTTGTTTTAACATCTGCATTTTGTCCTTGTAACAAACTGCAACTGTCTCAGTAAGAGAACTGTACATTACAAAAATTACAAGACATGAAAATGAACTATAATCATTTTGACATGAGTGCTTGTAAATTTACATGTTTTCATCAAAATGTGTAGCAAAGCAAATATTTTGAGATTATATTTATTTTACCAAACCTTTTTTTTTCTTTTTGCAGTTTGAACATACTACCATTTAGAACTAATTTTACAGTGCAGTTTTTTTCACCCTCAAACGCCTCACAGCCTCCTGTGCAGCCTTTGTAAACATAAGGAGGAAAAAGACATGACAGCTCCTGTAGGTATTGGATTATTTGACAAACAGACATTTGATGAGGATTTCAGCAGAATCAGAGCAGGTTGGTCAGATGTTTGTCAGTTTACGATCTTTGGTAAACTTCTGTCAAAATGCTAAACTCTGCGTTAGCCGCTAACGCTAATCTCGTAGCTGCGTCTGCTGCTTCAATGCCTATACGTGTGTGTGTTTACATGGTGTGGCGTGCGTTGGGGGGGAGGCAGGTGGAGGTGTGGAGCTTGTCTTGAGAAAAAGTTAACGTCGTTAGAAACAACGAGCTATGTTCCGGTCTATTTCGGTAGCGCAAAATGGAGTAGCTGAGGGTGGCTTTAAAATCGATTCTTTAATTTTTTACATCGATTCACATTTTACGCATATTAAATCGATTTTAAATCGATTTTCGATGAATCGTTACATCCCTATTCTGAAATATTTTTTTTCTCATAATTAACAAAAAGTATAAGTTAATTCTGGTTTCATGTCCGACAGAAAAAAAATGCAGATGTGTCTTTTTATAAAGTGTATGTAAACATCTGGATCCCACTGTTTATACTTTAAATGTGTGATTTTATTTGTGACATATTAGTAACAAAGTCCTGCAGGTTTGTTTTGGGACAGAGGACAGTCCTCGTAAACCTGTGAGTGTCCACCAGGGGGCGACTTACGCAGCTGCGAGCTCCGGTACCGTCGGATCGTCCGCACCATCTCCGCCACTTTGTGCTGAACAGAAACATAAAGACAACGGTGAGAAGGAGGAGCCAAGAGGAAGGACAGTGGATGTTCTCACCATCTTCTCCAAGTTGACCAGGTCTCCATGGAACGTCTTACAGCTCTCGTGAAGAAACGTCAGGTCTGGGACGAAACCACAGAGTCAGGAAGTGTTTAGAGCGGACACAGATCCTTTTCAGCTTCAAAGCCTGTTCTAAAGACAGACCTGGAGCAGTTTATCACCACTTTCACACAGTTTTGGTTCATCCTGATTCATATTCTGAGTTCATGAGACGTCAGGACTTTCTAAAGAGCCTGTACTTTAAACCTGAGGCGGCGGGAATGTCTGGAAACTGTTTAAACGCTGATTTCCTTTGTCTTTTGTTTGTCTGCTGGTCAGAAACGTCTCACAGTAAAACAGTACAGGTCAGTGTGTGAGTGTGGCGCCCCCCAGAGGCCGGTACCTTTGAGCAGCAGAGGAGTGAAGGGGATCAGCGGAGGTCTGAGCGTCTGCACCAGGTCTCTGTAGGACTTATGGTTCCGGGACGGGTCCTGGAGGGAGAGAGTTCAGTCCTGGTCACGTAGTTCAAAACAAATCATACAAATCATTTTATCCTTTACTTTTGTGAGCTTTACTTTACTTTAGGCTGTGCTTTAGTGCTGTAATATTAATGCAGCTCTAATACGAACATGAATATACGGTTAAGAGGGGACGCTGCAAAATACACTTCAGTTTGAAACTTCTGTGGTAGATCCCGGACATGAACATCAGGAACAAACGAGATCTTGTTTTTGAATGAACTCGTTATTACTGTGGCATCGCGAGCGCTCCAACCTGAGCAATCAACGCCAGCTGCAGATACAGACGGCGTCTCTGGAATCGCCCATATATGGTCATGTTTGAAGCAGTTGAACAGACCCTCTGAACATGAGAACCAGTTAGAAACTTCCATTACTGACCTCATTACAGAGGTCAAAGATCATTCTAGAAGAATGACCTCAGTGTTTAAGGATCCACCTCAGAGTTTAAGGATCCACCTCAGAGTTTAAGGATCCACCTCAGAGTTTAAGGATCCGCCTCAGAGTTTAAGGATCAGCCTCAGAGTTTAAGGATCCACCTCAGAGTTTAAGGATCCACCTCAGAGTTTAAGGATCCACCTCAGAGTTTAAGGATCAACCTCAGAGTTTAAGGATCCACCTCAGAGTTTAAGGATCCACCTCAGAGTTTAAGGATCCACCTCAGACCGAGTGTTTCCAGAATAAAAGAACACGATAACAAACACTCACCGCCAGACTCTCGAACTGCTGGAACTGTTTCCGGAACTTTCCTGGTAAACCCTGAAAGACACAGGAGGAGGAGCAGTACTAATACTGTAGTAATGTGACCTCCAGGTGAGGCACAGTAGTAGCAGTAGTAGCAGTAGCAGTAGCAGTAGTAGAAGTAGTAGTAGTAGCAGTAGTAGTAGTATTACCTCCCAGGTGAGGCGCAGGCGGCTCAGCGCGGGGTTGTCGAGGCCGAGGACGACAGCAAGGAAAGAGAGCAGGTCCTGCTGCTGCTTACACCTGAGGACACACAAATACACACAAATACTTCAGTACTACTGTAGTTTATACCAATACTTCAGTACTAAGATAAGATAAGTCTTTATTGATCTCACAATGGACAAATTCACTTGTTACATTCAGCTCTCAGACTCTGACGGGGATGAAGGACCTGCTCCTTCTTGCACTGAGGATGTCTCATTCTGCCACTGAAAGAGCTGCTCAGCTCCTCTACAGTCCCGTGCAGTGGGTGGGAGGTGTTGTCCATGGATGGAGGTGAGCTTGACTAGTACCCTCCTGTCCCCCAGGGGGCAGCCCAGGATGGAGCTGGCCCTCCTGTTCTTGTCCCGCTCTGTGCTGCCCAGGGCCCAGCACACGGCAGCGCAGTGGAGAGCAGAGGCCTGCTCACTCTGAAGGACCTCAGTCTCCTCAGAAGGACCTCAGTCTCCTCAGAAGGACCTCAGTCTCCTCAGAAGGACCACAGTCTCCTCAGAAGGACCACAGTCTCCTCAGAAGGACCACAGTCTCCTCAGATGGACCTCAGTCTCCTCAGAAGGACCTCAGTCTCCTCAGAAGGACCACAGTCTCCTCAGAAGGTGGAGGCCACTTTGGCCCTTCTTGGTCCAGTTTATTGTTGAGGTGAACACCAGGTACTTGAAACTGTCCACCTCCTCGATGTCCTCCCCCTGGATGTTCAGCGGTGTGTGTGGTAGTGACTTCCTCCTAGTCGATCCAGTGGCGTAGCAAAGGTACCAAGGGGCCCCAAGCAAGAAGGCTGGTAGGGGGCCCTCTGGTGGCCACTCGGTGTACTGCGCATAATGCAGTTCTCTGCATGAGTTTCCCTCAGAGCAGAAGGTTCTTTAGGTCATGAAGAGAGTTACAATAAACTGGTTTCAATGTTAGAAATATAATCTGATGGAGCCATGAGTAAAAAGGTCTGTCCTCTGCTCATTAAAAGTTAACATTAGGGAACCATGACTGGGTAAAGCATACAGCAGGATGTGGATCAACAGCGCCACAGGACATTGGTGGAGAGATGATGTAACTGCATCACCAAATTCATTAGGAAGACTGTACATCACGCGTTTACTGCAGGCTTCTGAATTACGGGTTGGTTCATGGGGGCCTTGACTGTCTATCACCATCTCCTTCGTCTTACTGGTTCAAGCACAGGTGGTTGCTCTCACACCAGTCCACAAAGTCCATGATGACCGACCGGTTCTCCAGGTGGTTCCTCTCAGACACACAGCCCACGATGGCGGAGTCGTTGGAGAACTTCTGCAGATGCTGTCCGTGTTGTGTGTGAAGTCCCATGTGTAGATGGAGAAGAGAAGCGGTGAGAGGACGGTGCCTGAGGGACCCCAGTGCTGAAGACGACCACCTCAGACTCACAGCTGCTGCAGACGACCACCTCAGACTCACAGCTGCTGCAGACGACCACCTCAGACTCACAGCTGCTGCAGACGACCACCTCAGACTCACAGCTGCTGCAGACGACCACCTCAGACTCACAGCTGCTGCAGACGAGCACCTCAGACTCACAGCTGCTGCAGACGAGCACCTCAGACTCACAGCTGCTGCAGACGACCACCTCAGACTCACAGCTGCTGCAGACGACCACCTCAGACTCACAGCTGCGCAGCCGCACGTACTGTGGTCGGTCCGTGAGGTCGACTATTACTGCAGTTTATACTTCACACTGATATAAATACTTCAGTACAGCAGTATAATGGTCCAAAGGCTCTGCTCTGATGGAGTCTTTGTCAGCCTTTCAGCAGCAGCTTCCCAAGCAGGGGACCGCGGACCGTCAGGGGACCGCAGTAGTGTGTACTTGTATGCAGTAGTAGCATATACTGCATATACTGTGCAGTAGTAGCAATAGTAGTAGTATTTGCAGTAGTAGTAGTAGTAGTAGTAGTATTTGCAGTAGTAGTAGTAGTATTTGCAGTAGTATTTGCAGTAGTAGTAGTAGTATTTGCAGTAGTAGTAGTAGTATTTGCAGTAGTAGTAGTAGTATTTGCAGTAGTAGTAGTAGTAGTAGTAGTAGTAGTAGTAGTAGTAGTAATAATAGCAGTAGTAGTAGTATTTGCAGTAGTAATAGCAGTAGTAGTAGTATTTGCAGTAGTAGTATTTGCAGTAGTAGTAATAGTATTTGCAGTAGTAGTATTTGCAGTAGTAGTATTTGCAGTAGTAGTATTTGCAGTAGTAGTATTTGCAGTAGTAGTAGTAGTAGTAGTAGTATTTGCAGTAGTAGTAGTAGTATTTGCAGTAGTAGTATTTGCAGTAGTAGTAGTAGTAGTATTTGCAGTAGTAGTAGTTGTATTTGCAGTAGTAGTATTTGCAGTAGTAGTAGTAGTTAGTATTGTAGTAGTAGTAGTAGTATTTGCAGTAGTAGTAGTAGTATTTGCAGTAGTATATTTGAGTAGTAGTAGTAGTTTGCAGTAGTAGTAGTAGTATTTGCAGTAGTAATATTTGCAGTAGTAGTCATAGTATTTGCAGTAGTAGTAGTAGTATTTGCAGTAGTAGTAGTAGTATTTGCAGTAGTAGTAGTAGTATTTGCAGTAGTAATATTTGCAGTAGTAGTAGCAGTAGTAGCAGTAGTAGTAGCAGTAGTAGTATTTGCAATAGCAGCAGTAGCAGTAGTAGTAGCAGTAGTAGTATTAGTAGTAGTAGTATTTGCAGTAGTAGTAGCAGTAGTAGTATTTGCATAGCAGCAGTAGCAGTAGTAGTAGCAGTAGTAGTATTAGCAGTAGTAGTATTTGCAGTAGTAGTTTTGCAGTAGAGTAGTAGTAGTATTTGCAGTGTAGTCAGTATTTGCAGTAGTAGTAGTAGTAGTAGTAGTATTTGCAGTAGTAGTACTTGCAGTAGTATTTGCAGTAGCAGTAGTAGCAGTAGTAGTAGTAGTAGTAGTATTTGCAGTAGTATTCGCAGTAGTAGTATTTGCAGTAGTAGCAGTAGTAGTAGTAGTAGTAGTAGTATTTGCAGTAGTATTTGCAGTAGTAGTATTTGCAGTAGTAGCAGTATTAGCAGTAGTAGTAGTAGTAGCAGTAGTAGTATTTGCAGTAGTAGTATTGCAGTAGTAGTATTTGCAGTAGCAGTAGTAGTAGTATTTGCAGTAGTAGTAGCAGTATTTGCAGTAGCAGTATTTGCGTAGTAGTATTTGCAGTAGCAGTAGTAGCAGTAGTAGTAGTAGTAGTATTTGCAGTAGTAGTAGTAGTAGTATTTGCAGTAGTATTTGCAGTAGTAGTAGTAGCAGTAGTAGTAGTAGTATTTGCAGTAGTAGTAGCAATAGTAGCAGTATTTGCAGTAGTATTTGCAGTAGTAGTATTTGCAGTAGTAGTAGTAGTAGCAATAGTAGCAGTAGTAGTAGTAGTAGTATTTGCAGTAGTATTTGCAGTAGTAGTATTTGCAGTAGTAGTAGTAGTAGCAATAGTAGCAGTAGTAGTAGTAGTAGTATTTGCAGTAGTAGTAGTAGTAGCAATAGTAGCAGTAGTAGTAGTAGTAGTATTTGCAGTAGTAGTAGTAGTAGCAGTAGTAGTATTTGCAGTAGTAGTATTTGCAGTAGCAGTAGTAGTATTTGCAGTAGTAGTAGTAGTAGCAATAGTAGCAGTAGTAGTAGTAGTAGTATTTGCAGTAGTATTTGCAGTAGTAGTATTTGCAGTAGTAGCAGTATTAGCAGTAGTAGTAGCAGTAGTAGTAGTAGTATTTGCAGTAGTAGGTAGTAGTAGTAGTGTAGTAGTCAGTAGTAGTAGTAGTAGTAATTGTGCAGTCAGTATTTGCAGGTAGTTAGTATGGTTGGCAGTAGTATGTTGCGTAGTAGTATTTGCCAGTGTAGCAGTAGTACTTCTCCAACTAAATTCAGACAAAACAGAAATCATTGTCTTTGGCCCACAGACACAAAGACAAAGTGTTATCAGTCACCTTGAGTCTCTCGCTCTGAAACCAAAAAATCAGGTTAGAAATCTAGGAGTAATCATGGACTCAGACCTGAACTTAAACAGCCACATCAAAGCAATAACATCATCAGCTTTTTTACCATCTGAAGAACATTAAGATCAGAGGAATAGTGTCAAAACCAGACTTAGAGAGACTCATCCATGCATTTGTCTCCAGCAGGTTAGACTACTGTAACGGCTGCTCACTGGCCTTTCTAAACCAGCTGTTAGAGCTGCAGAACATCCAGAACGCTGCTGCTCCAGTCCTGACAAGAACCAGGAAATACGACCACATTAGTCCAGTGCTCCGGTCTCTGCACTGGCTTCCTGTCACTCAGAGAATAGAATTTAAAACAGCTCTGCTGTGTACAAGTCTTTTCATGGTTTAGCACCAAAGTACATCTCTGACATGTTAGAGCCGTATGAACCATCTCGGGCCCTGAGAACTTCAGGGAGGGGTCTCCTGGTGGTTCCCAGAGTCAATAATAACACGGTGAGGCTGCGTTTCAGTTTCATGCAGCTAAAATCTGGAACAGTCTTCATGAGGATGTGAGACAGGCCTCAACTCTGACAATGTTCAAATCCAGGCTGAAAACAGCTCTTTTTACCCGTGCATATGAAACTGAAAGTATTTTATCTGCACTCTTGCCTTTTACTGTAACTGATTAACTTTGTGTTGTTGTTTTATTGATTGATTTTAACTGTTTTCTTGTAATTTTTTCTGCAACTGTGAAGCACTTTGAATTGCCTCGTGTATGAATTGTGCTCTACAAATAAACTTGCCTTGCCTTGCCTTGCCTTGCCTTAGGCCTAGTCAGTAGTAGTAGTATTTGCAGTAGTATTTGCAGTAGTAGTATTTGCAGTAGTGTAGTAGTAGCATAGTGCAGCGTAGTGTTGTTTGCAGTGTATTTGCAGTAGTAGTAGTAGTAGCAGTAGTGTATTTGCAGTAGTAGTATTTGCAGTAGTAGTAGCAGTATTTGCAGTAGCAGTATTTGCAGTAGTAGTATTTGCAGTAGCAGTAGTAGCAGTAGTAGTAGTAGTAGTTTTGCAGTAGTAGTAGTAGTAGTATTTGCAGTAGTAGTATTTGCAATAGTAGTATTTGCAGTAGTAGTAGTAGCAGTAGTAGTAGTAGTAGTATTTGCAGTAGTAGTAGCAATAGTAGCAGTAGTAGTAGTAGTATTTGCAGTAGTAGTATTTGCAGTAGTAGTAGTAGTAGCAATAGTAGCAGTAGTAGTAGTAGTAGTATTTGCAGTAGTATTTGCAGTAGTAGTATTTGCAGTAGTAGTAGTAGTAGCAATAGTAGCAGTTAGTAGTAGTAGTATTTGCAGTAGTAGTAGTAGTAGCAATAGTAGCAGTAGTAGTAGTAGTAGTATTTGCAGTAGTAGTAGTAGTAGCAGTAGTAGTATTTGCAGTAGTAGTATTTGCAGTAGCAGTAGTAGTATTTGCAGTAGTAGTAGTAGTAGTATTTGCAGTAGTAGTATTTGCAGTAGTAGTATTTGCAGTAGCAGTAGTAGTATTTGCAGTAGTAGTAGTAGTAGTATTTGCAGTAGTAGTATTTGCAGTAGCAGTAGTAGTATTTGCAGTAGCAGTAGTAGTAGTAGTAGTAGTAGTATTTGCAGTAGTAGTATTTGCAGTAGCAGTATTTGCAGTAGTAGTATTTGCAGTAGTAATAGTAGTATTTGCAGTAGTAGTAGTAGCAGTATTTGCAGTACTCACAGCGCTGCGATCTTGATGAACTTGCGCAGTAGTTGGACCCGTTTGGGCAGACTCTGACACTGCAGTACTTCAGTACACACCCAGGACTGGACCTCACTGCAGCGCTGCAGTACCAGCTCCAGGTTCAGGGGGCGCCAGCGAGACTGCTCCCCGTGGAACACGTAACACACAAACTCCACCTGCGAATACACGCAAAAAGTACTTTCATACTTTCAAATCCAGCTGGAAATATACAGGAAATACTTGAAGCGACAGAATCCAGAAACAGGAACGTGTTTAAAACCTAAAAATACTTTGAAACAGGATCAGGGCCGATTCAGGACGTCTGGTCTGAGTCAAACAAAGCCCGCGGGCCACAGGTTTGAATGAATGAAACTTTTCAGCTCAAAGTGGAGCAGGAGAAACGGTCACGGCCTTAACGAGATTACAGCAAATAAAAGCATATAAATGAGAGTGGGCCTGAAACATGGCACACGCGTGTAATCATTAACACGTCACACAGGAATCATGTGTTCATGGTTCAGGCTTTATTCAGACACAAGCAATGGAATGCTTTTAATGCCACAAACACTATGTTAATGCAGGGCTTCCCAAAGTGGGGGTCGCGACATCATGTTTTTACTGACATTGAATTTGATGTGTTTTTGATTGAAAACTGTATATTTTAGTCAAACTTAGCAAAATATCAAATACAGCCAAACTAACTAATGTTGTGGAATTTATTATGAATACTAATTATATTTTAAATGGTAAATGGTCTCAACTTATATAGCGCTTTTCCACCTTCATTAGGCACTCAAAGCGCTTTACAGCAAGGATCCACCCACCCATTCACACTCTCATTCATACACCAGTGTACACAGACACTGGAGGCAACTAGGGTGAAGTGTCTTGCCAAGGACACAACGACAGTGTGCATTTGCGGGAGCTGGGATTCGATCCATGACCTTCCGATCACGAGACGACCCGCTCTACCACCTGCGCCACCGTCGCCCCAAGTGCGGGGTCCCGGGCTGGTGATTTTGGGGTCACGGCCTGAAGAGTTTGGGAACCTCTGTTTTAATGCCAAAACACTGGATTTTAATGATGCAAACGCACAAACAAAGTAAAGATCATTGGACAAAACAGGAAACTTTTCAGCAAAATAAAAAGGTAAATTTCCTCCAAAGCTGCAGCTGAATTTGTTTTAGAATAACTTTCCAGTGAATTCAGATTTAATGCCGGTTTGAATCTAAGGTGATGCTTTTCATAAGGACATTTATAATGAAGACTTTGAATGCAGAAAGCCTGTTGTGGGAGCCGCCTCAATCATTAACTTCTGAACCAGGAAGAGACAAAGTCCGTTTGAGCTGCAGTTTCAGCCTCGACAGTCTCACACAGACTTCTCTGTCCGACGAGGCCACTGAAGACTGACGACTGGACTGGGGTGAGTCCAGGGCCTTTACACACACTGATAGTTTGGGTTGATGTGACGTCGCCACATCGTAAACAGCCTATAGTTAAAATGAAGAATCCTATTGTGGTAACGTCAAAATATATTTGCCATGCACATGTTTAACGACATGTTTAACGGCTGAAGTGAATGTCTGTGCTATGACTGCATAGTCATCTCAGGTCATGTCACAGATAGAGACTAGGCCTTGGGATAGCGCGTACATGCAGAGACACAACAGATATATTGACGCCGGCCTGTCATGTCTTATCAATCTGATACGAGTACGGTATAAGTTTGTCCCTGAGTGTGTAGGAGGGCAGAGCACTGTGAGCCCGCCGTTTTGCTGTCTGTGTTCTCCCTGGGTTAAGACAATAACTATTAAACAAGAATCACTGAACTTTTCTTCACTAAAAAAGTCAGATCAGTTAATCTTTTAACAGAATTTCATAAACTCCATCACCAACACTGTGACCTTCAGACCTGGATTATTTTATTGCTTTAATGACATGATCAGAACAACAGGAGCTCTTTCAGATGAACTCGGCCGTGTGAGGAGCTGGACTTTATGAGTTTATGATCAGCTGATACAGAGCAGTTTATGGAGCTCGTCAGGGAGAGGCTGCTCTGTTCATGACCTCACACCCACAGGAAGGGCATCTGAGCTACATCTGTTTCTCTAAAGGGTTTTTATCTGACAGGCCTTTATTTCCTGAAGCCACTTCAGAGAAACGTTTCTGTCCAAGCTTTGACAGTAGATCAGGCCTGACAGAAACATCACAGCAGTGTCTGAAGCAGCTGTAGATGTGGGTTTGTGACGCTCTTCTCTCTGTGGTTTCAGTTTGATCCATCATGGCGTCCAGACTGGAGCAGGACCTGACCTGTTCCATCTGCTGTGAGCTCTTCAGAGATCCTGTGGTTCTGATCTGCAGCCACAGCTTCTGTAAGGTCTGTTTGGAGAACTGGTGGAAGGACAAACCCCAGAAGACATGTCCATTCTGTAAGAGAAGGTCCACAAAGGAGAATCCTCCACTGAGTCTGTCTCTAAGGAACCTGGTGGAGACTTTCACAGAGGAGAGAAAACAAACATCTCCATCTCCAGCACAGCCTGAGTGCAGTCTTCACTCTGAGAAGCTGCGGCTCTTCTGTGAGGACCATCAGGACCTGATCTGCCTGGTCTGTAGAGACTCCAGGACTCACAAAGACCACAGCTTCAGACCCATCGAGGAGGCAGCTCAGGAGCTGAGAGAGCAGCTGAGGAGAGACCTCACACCTCTACAGGAGAACCTGAAGGTCAGAGACCTCACACATCTACAGGAGAACCTGAAGGTAAGAGACCTCACACCTCTACAGGAGAACCTGAAGGTAAGAAACCTCACACTCTACAGGAGAACCTTAAGGTAAGAGACCTCACACCTCTACAGGAGAACCTGAAGGTCAGAGACCTCACACATCTACAGGAGAACCTGAAGGTAAGAGACCTCACACCTCTACAGGAGAACCTGAAGGTCAGAGACCTCACACATCTACAGGAGAACCTGAAGGTAAGAGACCTCACACCTCTACAGGAGAACCTGAAGGTAAGAGACCTCACACCTCTACAGAAGAACCTGAAGGTAAGAGACCTCACACCTCTACAGAAGAACCTGAAGGTAAGAGACCTCACACCTCTACAGGAGAACCTGAAGGTCAGAGACCTCACACCTCAACAGGAGAACCTGAAGGTAAGAGACCTCACACCTCTACAGAAGAACCTGAAGGTAAGAGACCTCACACCTCTACAGGAGAACCTGAAGGTAAGAGACCTCACACCTCTACAGGAGAACCTGAAGGTCAGAGACCTCACACCTCAACAGGAGAACCTGAAGGTCAGAGACCTCACACCTCTTTTTTTTGTTTTTTTGTTTTGAAAATTTTATTTCGAGCTAAGGCACAAATCCAAGAAAAAAACAGAAAATATATATACACAATAAAAGAAAAAAGAAAAAAAGAAAAATAATAATATACATTCTAACTCGAAAAGGAGTGGGAAGAAGACAAGCTTATTGACTCCCACCCCGTTCATAAACTTAAATAACAATAACTAACAACACTGCATATTTCTTACCATTTTACAAGACAACTATCAACCGAGTTGGTTACATTTCAACAGATGCCACACTGCATTATACCAGGTCAACACTCACAGTATCTCACACGCTACAACCAGTGTATTATTTCTGTTTCCCATACCGAATTCATTACCGTGTTGGCATTATCGTTATTCATCATCACCATTACAACCCATATAACATTACTCTGTATCAAAATGTTTGATACATAACATACTCCACATTTATTCATGAAAGGTACATTAATCGCAGACCGATTGATGCTCATAATAACAAGAATGATCTTAATGATGTGTGTTACAAGGGATTCGTTTTTTTTTTGTTTGTTTGTTTTTTCTCTGTGTCTGGACCAGCTGCCAGAGGGGAGCAGCCCCCGAGTAACCGGACCATCCTTTGTTGAGTGTCCTATACTATGCATTAAAAGAGACAAATGTTTAGGAGTCTGCTGCCAGAAGAGGGTTTCCTCGAGCTGCCGACCCCCACATGTCTGCCCTGTACTACGGGTTATGTTGAATGCGGAGTACATAGATATGTGCATGATTTACTTCTAAGAATTTAATTCCTTTATATTACCATCAGCATCAATAGCCGTACTGCTGTCTGAATCGATTAAGTTTGATTCTAAGAATAATCTACAGATTATTAGGTAATAATCCTAGACTGTTACATTTAAAGTTTAAAGTTAAAATAGTGATGATAACAACACAACAGCAACAACAATAACAATGGCAATAACAACTGCAATAGTATATTAGTAACAACCACAATATATTTCATTATTAGTTAGATCTGACCTTTAAAGTATACAGCACTTTGTGACACCCATTAGTAAATCAAGTACCCATTTCCTCCTTCTGGTACAATGACCATACCATTTTTTTATATCTTGATTTGAAATGATGAATATTAGGACATTGTTTAAATTCTGCCCCCAATTTGTTCCAGAGTTTAACTCCACATACAGACACAAACATACTTTTCCTAGTGGAAGACACTGCTTGAACCTTAAAGTTATCACACCCCTCAGGTTATATCCCCTTCTGTGCGTGTAAAAAGCATTTGTATCCTTGCAGGTAGCACATTTTTGTTGGCTTTAAACAGCAGTTGGGCAGTAGAGAAATCAACTAAATCATGCATTTTTAACAGTTTAGATGCAGAAATAATATATTAGTGTGATCATAATATCCTACTTTATGTATAATTCTTACAGCCCGTTTTTGGAGTATAACAAGGGGGTGTAATGAGCTTTTATAGTTATTGCCCCAAACTTCTACACAGTAATTTAGATATGGCAAAACTAATGAACTATATAACAAAAATAATGCATTGTAATTTAAGAAAACTTTGCTTTATTAATGATTGAGATACTTTTGGAGACTTTACCTTGTATGTGTCTTATGTGTGGTTTCCAGCTTAATTTACTGTCAATGGTGACTCCTAAGAATTTAATTTCTGATACTGTATCTAAGACTACACCGTCTATAATTACTGGGTCTGGTTTTCCATTATAATTACCGAAAAACATTACTTTTGTTTTATTTAGGTTGAGAGACAATTTGTTAATGTCCATCCATGTTTTTAATTTCCTTAATTCACAGTTTACGTTAGTTACTAAATTACTATAATTGTCATTGGAATAGAAGACGTTTGTGTCATCTGCGAAAATCACTAATTTTAATAGTATAGACACGTTAAAAATGTCATTAATATATAAATTGAACAGCTTTGGGCCTAAGACAGATCCCTGTGGGACCCACAACCAATGTCCAAGTAACCTGATGTAAACTCCCCCATCTTCACATACTGTTGTCTCCCAGTTAAATAGCTTTGAATCCAGCTCAAAGCCACTCCCCTTATGCCATATCTGTCTAATTTTTTTAATAATATAGAATGATTTAGTGTATCAAATGCTTTTTTCAAGTCAATGAATATTCCAGCTGCATGTTTCTTGCCCTCTAAGCTATTAGTAATCTCTTCTATTGCATCAATGATGGCCATTGAAGTTGACCTTGCTGCTCGAAACCCGTATTGACCTTCATTGATTAGTTTATGCTTATCTATGAAATTATCCATTCTACTGTTATAAAGTTTCTCTAAGATTTTGGAAAACTGGGGGAGCAGAGACACAGGTCTGTAGTTAGTGAAGATGTGTTTGTTCCCATTTTTATGTATAGGTATAACTTTTGCAATTTTCATTTTATTTGGAAATGTTCCTGTTTGAAACGATAAGTTGCATATGTAGGTTAATGGTTTCACGATACTATGTATAATTTGTTTAACCAGTGTCATATCTATATCAAAACAGTCTGTAGACGATTTGTTCTTACACCCGTTAATGACATCTATTATTTCTGCTTCAGTTACTCCAGACAAAAACATTGTTTTTGAGTTAATGTCTATCAATGACTCCATTTCGTTGCTACTACACTCCGGAATCTCTGCTGCCAGATCCGGTCCAACATTTACAAAAAAAGTATTAAAATTTTCCACAATTTCATTCATTCTATGATTGTCATTGGTCCCATCAGTGAAATAGTTTGGATATGAATTATTTTTTGCATTACCCTTGATTATAGTGTTTAGTATTCCCCATACCCCTTTCATGTTGTTCTTGTTTTTATATAATAGATTGGTATAATATAGTTTCTTAGCCTTCCTTAATATATTGGTCAGTTTTATTTTTATATGTTTTATATCTACTTTCAGATTCAACTGTTCTTAATCTAATGAACTGTTTATATAAAGTGTTTTTCTTCTTACAAGCATTTGTAAACCCTTTGTTAGCCACGGACATTTTGTCATTTTGCTGTTTTTACTGAATTGCTGAATAGGACAGTGTTTATTGTATGTTACACTAAAGAATTCCATGAATGTATCGTAAGCATTTTCTACATCATTCTTGTTATATACCTCGTTCCAATCTTGTTTTGTTAAGTCACTATAAAGTGAGTAAATTGAGTCCTCAGTTTTTACACGTTTATAAGAATATTTTTGAGGTGATTTTTGATCTAACTCATTATCATCATACACCGTGAATACGGGCAGATGATCCGTTATATCACAGATCATTAGACCGCTGGTATTTGTGAACTGCATATTATTAGTGAAGATGTTATCAATGAGGGTAGCACTGCTCTTTGTTATTCTGCTAGGTCTTGTGATAGTTGGGTATAAACTCATACTGTACATGCGATTAATATACTCATCAGTTGTCTTATGTTTATTTGGATTATCAAATCGATGTTATAATCCCCACAGATAAATAATACCTTGTTACTCAATTCTGAGAATGTTTTTTCCGCCCAATTTGAAAATATTTCCACGCATGAGCCTGGTGACCTGTATAAACAACTAACTATTATGTTTTTCTTTTTTTCATTAATAATTTCTATTGATAAGCATTCAAGCAAATTATTTATTGATGCGGTCATTTTTTCTAATATTTTGAATTTAAATTTCTTGAGGACGTATATAGCAACTCCTCCTCCCCCTTTATTGGTTCTGTTTACATAGTTTAACGTATAATTGTTTAACTCGAAAACAATGCCTTTATCCTCATTAAACCATGTTTCTGATAATGCAATGATACTAAATGGATTCTCAAACTGTTTTAGGTATTCTTTGATTGCGTCAAAATTTTGCATACATGCTTCTACTATTGAAATGGATAATTGAGAATTTCCCTTCTGTTTTAACAGAGATGTTAAATTCATTCTCAGTGTAATATTTGCAATTACTTGCGTTAGATGTTAAGAACAGGTTATCTGGGTCTAACTGATCTTCCAAGTCCAGTGCATTATGTTCGGTGTACTCTGAAGCTTTCAGCTCCAAGAGCTCGCAGTCCAAATCCTATGTTGTAATAATCCCAGGTCACTGCCGTCAGCAACATATGAAGTATGATTGGACGTCATTGTATGAGTATATGTATTACAGGACATGTGAAATTATGTGGTTTTACATACCAAAATCCATATGTTTTCCCGGTGTTTAAGCTTTCTTGGTGTGCTGGTGCGCGGACGTACAATGAGTTTGTCATGTCGCAAAAAGGCTATGTCCCCTCGTTCTCTGGCAGCTCTCAGCTCCGGCATGAGCTCTTTTCGTTTCCTTTTGATGGTGTCCGTGTAGTCCTGGTTTATGTAGATTTTGGTCCCTTTAAGATGTTTGGCTCGCTGCAGTATTTCTTCCCGATCCTTCCAGCGTAGTAGTTTGGCGATGATGGGTCTCGGCCAATCTCTCCCGCTGTCTGGTTTGCCTACGCGGTGGGCTCTTTCGACCTCCACCGGATGTTGTAGATGTAGCTTCTCCTTTAGTAGATGTTTGATTTTTTCCTCTGCGTCGGCCCAGGTCTCCCCAGGCGACTCCAACACTCCCTCAAAGACCAGGTTATTTCTGCGGCTCTGTCCCTCCAGATACTCCAGTTTGTCCGTGATGATGTGCAGATTTTCGCATACTTTATAGAAATCGTTGTGTATTGTGTCCGTTCGCTCAGTGAGTTTTCTTTTCTCTTCTTTTAAAATGTCCACCTCACCTTGCGTATACTGCAGGCTTGTTTTAGTTCTTGTATGTCCTTTAACTGTAAATCCAACCGGGTGTTTGTTGATTCCATGATGAGTTGAATGAATCCTTTGAAGTTCTCCTGTTGTTGTTGAATTAATTCCCTGAACATGACCCTCTGCTGCTCCATGAGTTCCGTGACTCGACTGAGGCTTACATAGTCCTCTTCCGCCGCCGAATCTGCCTGTTGCTTCGCCTCTGTTTTTGTCGGTTTAGGCATTATGCTCCCTCTCAACCGGACTCCGCAAAAACACACCAAAATAAACAAAAAACAGGTCAAAAAGCGCAGAAAACAAGCACAAAAACTGAAGCCGAGGCGAACGAGAGGCAAACACGGCGGGCGGCCACTGCTGATGACGTCACAGATCGCGACGGTCACAGATCGTCGCGATCATCCTCCTCTACAGAGAACCTGAGGTAAGAGACCTCACACCTCTACAGGAGAACCTGAAGGTCAGAGACCTCACACCTCTACAGGAGAACCTGAAGGTAAGAGACCTCACACCTCTACAGGAGAACCTGAAGGTCAGAGACCTCACACCTCTACAGGAGAACCTGAAGGCGCGGGAGTTTTAAAGCCGACGCTCACCAATAAATAATGAGCTCGTGTGAAACACGTCTATCATTGGAGATATAAACCTAAATCCATCCTGTGTGACCTGGAAGAACAGCCCCGTTGTCCCGGCAACGTTAGACAAATCACCATGGAGACTCTCAGGGAAAGTTTGGATGTGTTTGGTTTAAGTTTAGACGGAGGAGGCTGTTTCAGAGCCAACGGATTAAAGGAGAAAGAAAACAGAAAAATCCCACAGACCCGACGCTGATGTCGTTCGCTGTAGCTGCTCCGTGTTTTAAGAAATAACCTCTCGCTAAAGCAAAGCTCATAAACAAACCTGAGAGTCAGCGCTCGCATCAACAATGAATAAAAGGCTTATGGTCATCATTCAGTGTCATTATCCATCTGTCATTTGTGTAAAAAGTCCAAACGTGTGAATGACTGAGTTTGCTGATCCCGTGTGAATGTCCATAAGAATGACCTGACGTCCTGGAGTCATTTCACTTTTACGTCTCCAGGTGGTTCTAATCCGAGCGATAGGGCTTAAGGCTGTAATAAAGATTCAACAAGAACAAAATGTGTCCAAAATGCAGGAAACAGTGTCTAAGACGGGTCTAAATTCCCTACGCTGTGAAAAGTGGTGGTGAGAACCCTGAATGTGTGAGGAAAGCCGGCTTTGTGAAGACGTGTTGGAGCTACTTGGTTTATCTCCCCCTGACATCATAGAATAAGCATCGAACAGGGAGAGTTTTTTATCCTCTGACATGAAAACTAAGAAAAACATCCACCACTGTGAGGAAAATCTATTTTCACTGCAGCGTCTCCACTAAGTTAAATCACACAGAGCGCCCTCTGCTGGGGAAAAGCAGGAAACCACCGCCTTCATTCACAAATCTCTCTGAAGGAAACACGTGAACATTTGCTTTAGTCATGAGGATTTTAGACAATATGGGACGATTGTTTTAGATGGTATTTCTGCAAAAATAAGGTCCTCCTGCAGCTGAAGAACATCAGCCTGTCCTGCTCCAGACGGAGGCTCTTTCTAACTCTCTCTGATGTTTCAGGTCCTGGTTCTTTCTAACTCTCTCTGATGTTTCAGGTCCTGGTTCTTTCTAACTCTCTCTGATGTTTCAGGTCCTGGTTCTTTCTAACTCTCTCTGATGTTTCAGGTCTGGTTCTTTCTAACTCTCTCTGATGTTTCAGGTCCTGGTTCTTTCTAACTCTCTCTGATGTTTCAGGTCCTGGTTCTTTCTAACTCTCTCTGATGTTTCTCCTCAGGTCCTGGCTCGGAGCAGAGCACAGTTGGAGTTTTCAGAGGCTCATATCACGGCCCAGGCCCGACGCGCTCAGACACAGATCAGAGCTCAGTTTGAGAAGCTGCACCAGTTCCTGAGGGAGGAGGAAGAGTCCAGGATGAAGGCTCTGAGGGAGGAAGAGGAGCAGAAGACTCAGAGGATGAAGGACATGATGGCGGCCGTGAGCAGAGACATGGAGGCCGTGTCCCAGAGCGTCTCAGAGACAGAGGAGCTGCTGAGAGCAGCAGACGCCTCCTTCCTGCTCCAGTACAAGACTGCAGCAAAGAGGCTGCAGCAGCGCCCCCTGGTGGAGGAGATGGGACCAGGAGCTCTGATAGACCAGGCCAAACATCTGGGCAACCTGGGCTTCAACATCTGGAGGAACATGCAGAGCCTGGTGCAGTTCTACCCTGTGATTCTGGATCCAAACACTGCAGGACCTCATATGATCCTGTCTGAAGATCTGAGCTCAGTGAGACGAGGAGAAGAACAGGAGGTCCACAGAATCCAGAGAGAAGAGGATATTATGGTGTATTGGATCTGAGAGGTTTGTCTCAGGGACTCACAGCTGGGACGTGGAGGTCGGGGAGAATGAGAGCTGGTTTGTGGGTGTGACAGAGTTTGTTCAGGGAAGAGACGACACTAAGGAGAGAGGTTGGTTCATAGAGTTGTATGATGGTAAATACTCAGCCCTTTCTCCCTCAGACCTATTCTCAGGTAAACGTTTCTCAGTGAAGAAGAAGCTGCAGAGAGTCCGAGTGAAGCTGGACTTTGACACAAAAACACTGACCTTCACTGACCTCGACACAAACACAGACCTCCACACATTCAAAAAGTCTTTCCCTGAGGGACTGAGACCATATTTATACACATTAGATAAGTCCGTTCCTCTGAAGATCTTACCGAGGAACATCACAGTGACAGAGTAGAACCTACAGCTCTGTGTTTCTGTCTGTTTCTCTCATTAACCTCGTAGTTCCTTCACCTGATGACATCACGAGGTGGTGATCTGTCTTGTTCTGAGCCTGTCAGTGCTCAGATTGCCTCCAGATGTTTTGAAAAGCCAAACTGTTTCAGACTGATTCTCGTTCTGCAGGAAACGCTGAGTCTTTCTCTGGGATGTAAAAGTACTTTGTATATTCTGGGGTTATTTGGATCAGAGTGGATGAAACATTGTTGTTCTGTTCATTCTGTGACTTCTGTAATTACTGTAAAGACTTAAATAAATAAGAACTGATGAACTTCTATCATGAACTTCTTTCATTTTCATCGGACACATTAGACTCACGTTTCTAAAACTAAACATTTGACACAGTTTTCTTTAGTTTGACATTTTTGTGACGTTTATAGTTTCACTTCCTTATTGGAAACTGACAGGAAGTGACTTAGTTTAAACTGTTGCTGTGACGACCACGTTAAGTCAATAAATCATATTTCAGGTGGAGGCTAAAGCTAATCAGGGTTAATGTCGGCCACTCAAATATTTCCTCATCATTTTAGTCAAAGTAAAATTTTTGTGACTAAAATTGGACTAAAACTAAATTCAAAGTTGTTTCTGAGACTAAACTGAGACTAAAATGTCCAGATATTTTGGTCGACTAAAATCTGACTAAATAAAAGTGAAAAGAAGAAACTAAAATCATCCAAACTTCAGTGACAGTTTGAAAAAGCCTCAGATCATTCAGATTCTGTCAAAGGAGCAGCTCTGAGCTTTGTTCATGTGGAGAAGAACATGAATAAATATGATTATAATAAACATTATAAATGCTCAAACTAGACTCAAATAGAAGAGAATTATTTGACTAAATCACGACTAAAACTAAATGAAAATATGTGTCAGAATGAAACTGATGCCAATACAACTCTATGGGAGAAATACAGTTTGTGTGAGAAATCTCCATAAAGAAAAGTGACTAATGTTCCTTATCCGTATTTGGTGGTGATTAGATTCACAAACCTGTCATTTTATTTTGAAGGCAGAAAGGCCTTCCTATTGGCCAACATCACCTTCATGTTTGTTTAATATTGTTTTCAGAGAAAATACTTGGAGCAGATTTGACGCTGACAGAGAAGACTCTGAACTCTGAGACAGTTTTTGTTTCATGTAGATTCTCCCAGTAATGACAGATATATTAGCCAAAAACTAAGACAAAGAAATGGCCGTTTGACAGTTGCCATAGTTACCGTCATGGAAGTTTCAGCTGCTCCGCCTCCATTTGAAACTATTGACCTTATTATTATAGGTTACACAGGACTGGAGACGTCCAGATCAAATCAGTTTCTACATGAAAACAAATACATGAATAAGGTGAATAGTCTCTTTAAAGGCTGTGACGTCACATGAACGACACCTATTGTCGTAATGATTGTTGTTATTTCTGATCAAACCCTTTATAACGACAAATACAAGTCTGATCATCAGGAGTAAGGATTGTTATTGATCACTTTGATATTTTGACACTTTTCTTGTATTTGATTTGATGAAGTTCTTATGGAAGCAGGCTGTAATTGGCCGATACAGACAGTAGGTGGCAGCCTTCACATCAACATATCTGTTCATTGTGTTCAATGACAGAATACGTGTTATATTTTAACTCATGTTTTATGTTCATCATTTTCCTATTTCTGTTTTAATGGACTCATTTTTGATAAACAGTAAAAACAGCAGCAACACAAACGAACGTGAACTCAATCTGATGTAACAAACTAATAAAGTGAAAGTTTAAATTATAATTCATCCAAAATAAGTCTTTAAACAAAGGGATACTGTGGCCTTAGTCACTTCAGTCACAGACGGAGCAGGTTCACTGATGCTCTAAACACGGTTTGTTCCATGTCTGCACAAAAGTTTCCAAAGGTTTGCCGTTATAATTTAATAGTGTGTGTAATTCACTTCATAAAGAGCTAAAGCGCTAAGAAACGAGCCCGACACAAAGGTCCAACACGAGGCCGATGTTCAGAGGCTTTTATTGACTTTATTGAGACCTTTCCTCCAATCACAAACCGTTCTCTGTTCATGTAAACTGTTATTTCTGTACAAAACATTCCCAAACAAAAGAGCACAACTTCAGCACAGCTCTTTTACACCCCGCCAAAGTAAAAGCCCGTATGTACAGCAGAAACCCATGAATAAAGTCTTTATTGCTGATTCCAAACGTTCTAATGTGAAACAGAAAAGACCTGAGCGAGCGGCTCCTCAGACTGTACAACGCTTTACAAAAACAAAGATATTCAACACATTCATTAATGAGTCATTCTGAAGAGGCTCCGCCCACCACGCCAAGGACAAACTCTGCGTTCACGTCCATCAGAAACAGCAGCGTCAGGTTTAACACTTTTAAACAGCAGGTCAGAGGTTCTGATAGACCTTTGTTTTACCATCTGAGTGGTAAATGAGCCGCCTTTAAAACCATCATGAATATTGTGTCATATTATCAATAACAATGTGACCTAAGTATAGATATTAAAGCTCTGGTGTCTCTAATACGAGAGACGAGAAGCTCTTTCTAATCAAACAACTCCAGCCTCTAAACCCAGACTCTCCAGGAGGGGGCGCTGTGAGGCAGAGTCAGTCTGACTGAACACAGAGTTTAAACAATCATCTCATCACATTTATTAGCTCTAGAGTTCATAACACACTTTTTGTTTTGTGAAACTTTAAGGGTGAAAAGTGGAGCTTTTTCTTTACAATAGAGTTTGTTTTTCAGACGGACGTGAACGCAGCGTCACTGGAACCAAACGCAGTAAAACCAAGTTTAATATTCATAATAATAATCATCTGTACAGCACTGCAGCGATATGAAGAGAAACACAGGAAACGCTCGCCACCGCCACAATAAGAGCCCAGACTTTCCACAATAAGAGCCCAGACTTTCCACAATAAGAGCCCAGACTTTCCACAATAAGAGCCCAGACCCTCCACAATAAGAGCCCAGACCCTCCACAATAAGAGCCCAGACTTTCCACAATAAGAGCCCAGACCCTCCACAATAAGAGCCCAGACCCTCCACAATAAGAGCCCAGACCCTCCACAATAAGAGCCCAGACTTTCCACAATAAGAGCCCAGACCCTCCACAATAAGAGCCCAGACCTTCCACAATAAGAGCCCAGACCCTCCACAATAAGAGCCCAGACCCTCCACAATAAAGCACCTTCTAGCTGTCTGCACAAAAGCTTCCAAAGGTTTGCCGTTTTTAAAGTTTTTTTCTGTGGCCTTGTCATTAAGTTTTCTCAAATTTCGTTGCTTTTTTTGTCATTTTTGTGACTTTTTTCAAGAAGCTTTTAGATTTGGGTAAAGCTGAAGTGGCTCAGATGGGGTTAGGAGGTGAAATGGTTTTCATGATGTGTTTATCGTGTTGAAATCTTCCTAAACGGTCAGAGTGACATAAGACAAGGCCAGTTTATTTGTAGAACACATTAAAGCTTCACAGGTTCATCAAAGTCCATCAAAACCAATAAAGCATAAAAGTGAATGAATGACAGTAAAAGGCAAGAGTGCAGATCAAATACCTTCAGTGTCATATTCACGGCTCAAAACAAGTGTTTTCAGCCTGGATTTGAACATTGTCAGAGTTGAGTCTCACATCCTCATGAAGACTGGAAGTGACAGGAAGTCAGTGCAGAGACCGGAGCACTGGACTAATATGGTGGTATTTCCTGCTTCTGTAACAGTGGTCTAACCTGCTGGAGACAAACACATGGATAAGTCTCAGTCTGGTTTTCACACTATTCCTCTGATCTGAATGTTTTTCAGATGGTAAAAAGCTGATGATGTTATTGCTCTGATGTGTTTAAGTTCAGCTCCAGGATCACTCCCACATTTAGAACTTGTTTTTAGAAATAGAGACATTACTGACGTCACTCAGAGGCAGAAAAGTGATGCTGATTCTCCTCTGCCAAGTCCAGCGCCTTAACCACTGTGCCATCGCAGCCACAGGGTCGTCGTGAATCATCAACATCACGTGACTGAAGAGGAAACACCTTCTTTATGGGATAATGCAGGAGAAATAGAAATAACAACAGAATAATGTCCACTGTTCTTTTCCTAAATGTTCTGTTTAAAATGGGCAGGTGCTGAAGCCGCCACCAGAGGGCGCTGTGTCCATCGCCCTTCAGGTTTTCTTCATTACAGTTCAAGTTACTGTAAATATTGTGTTGTTAAACCACTGTGTCTTCACTGGTTTCAAAAAGAGAGAAAGAAAATGTAAAGGTAAAGGCTGCTGGAGAGCCTGGATACAGCTGCCACGCTCTGAAGGGATTTACTGAGTTTTTGTGTCTATTAACCAGATCTCAGAGTCCAAACCTTTAGCAGTCCTGAGTCCGCCGCCTCTCTCTCCACACGCACTTGGCTCAGTGTTGGGAGGAACACAATTATTACACAAATATATGACTTATTTCAATAACTAAGAAATATGACTTCAACAAAATACGGGAATATGATGAATTACAATGTGTGGATCTGGTACGGAAAGAGAGGCAGCTGTGTCCTTAAAGTCACACATTTGAACCTCAGAACAGAGACGCTGCTCTGGCTCCGCTCCAGACCCACAAGAACCAGTTTAACACAATGTGAAGAATGTGCTGCCATTCTTTCATGATCAGGACACATAAATGATGCCAAAGCCTCGTTACAACTCATTCATGGATGTGCACGACCTTTGACATGTGACTTTAGATCAGAATGAGCCAATAAAAGTGTCTCTGAGCAAAACGCTGAGTCAGATTCAGTCATGCTTCTGCTTTGTGTGGCTCAGATTCACATCAGTGGCCTCTAGGACTCGCTATGAAAACCTTTGAGATTTCATGAAAGATGAAGCGTAATCATCGTACTGTTAATGTAGAGGCCTGGAAATATTACAAGTAAAAACAGACACCCCTATCATTTTATTTTTGTCATTTAATGATTTTATTTTCATATAAAACCTCATTTGGTTTGCATACATCTCTTTTGAGTTAGATGTAGTCCCTACCATTGACCACTAGATGGCGCGTGACACGCATTGATAGAGAATAGCTGAGGCATCGCAGAGGAAGAACAATCCTCTTGTGCTGAAGTAAAAAAGCAGCTAAACGCATGTGCTCTCTCTATTCTTTTATCACAGGCAAGCTGAGTACTTCACACACACACAGGGGTTAAAGTGGGCGGGAACGGTCGGAACGGCGTTCCCCCACCTTTGCATGGCAAAAAAGAAAAAGAAAAAGAAAAAAAAAAGTTCATGATTGCAACTTGTCATTTTCACGCACATACGAAATTCTGCCTGTGAGATAAATCAATGCAATAAAATACTAGGTTTGGCCTACTCAATATGCGTCCCGGGGGCCAAAAAATATAATCTGACCTCATTTTCCATAAAAAAATATATTTTTTGCCGGCATTATCCGCGCCCCATTCGCGTAGCTCCACAGCAAGTTCGTGGCACTTTGCGTAGCAGTGTGCCTCCAGCTCCGGACCATCATCTCCTAGCGCGGGCTCAAATGAAAACATGGCTCTGTTAAACGGTGTAACGCTAAACTGAGAAAACAGGAGGCGTATCGTTGGACGGACTGACAGATTTGATCAAACCGCAGCACAAGGACAGTATGAATCGTGTTTGCTCGGATTATCCCATGCAGAAGCAGGACTCCTCGCGCGTCAGGTGCAGCGTGTGCTCCTGCCGGTGCAAAGGGCTTAACCAGCGACTTTAAGGTAAGGACAACAGTTCAGCTGTGGATGTTTGTAAAGCGAACGATAAAGCTGATAGTGCGTGACTTTTGGAAAACTGCACCGCCAGCACTCGTGTTTAACCGGTCAACACGCTAAACCTCGCTCCCTGGGCTCTAACTTTACTAAATAACATCTGAATCATTCATTTGACAGGTGCATTTTTCTTCCTTTCTGCTCTGACTTCATTCAATACGTGTTTGTGGGAAATGTACAAGCGCAGAGATGCTCTTTGCAAAGTTAACAGGGTAAACGAGGCTGAAGCTGAATATGTGGATGAGCGCGCCATCTCCAAGGAGCGCTTCATTTACTGAGTTTTTTCATGAAGCGCGAGGTCTGGACAGAACAGCGTTTGGTCCGCCCTTATTTATTATTTTCCATGGTCTGTCTGCTCAGCGCTGAGGAGCAGTGGCTGAGCAGGAGTTAGTAATGTTGTTTGAGATGTACTGGTCTCATTCTGTATTAGGCCTTTGGCCTGGTTTAGATGTGATTTAGTCCGGCCTTAGTCCTGATATTGCATGTTTTTGCCCTGGCTTAATCCTGGTTTAGTTCTGAGTAGTCCTAGTTTATTATTAGGCTCTTTATTATTCTGTATTAATCTATTGCTGTGTTTTTTCTTTTTTTTCCTCCAAAGCCTTAAAATGCTGGAATATAATATAACTTTTATGTTTAGGCCCAATTCTATTCTGTTCAAGCAGTGATGATAATGAAATTTTCATTTATTTATCCCAAAAATATGAATACGTTTGGTGGTGGGAGGCTCACCCCTGACCAGCCTGCAAGAGCCCTGCTGTAAGCACCACTGACTGTGAAAGAGGATTTTCTTAAATAACATAACCTAACATAATAACAAGCCAAATTGTTAATAAGTAATGTTTCAGCACACATGTTCATTTCTTTGGTTGGGCCTTCTTTGAATAAGTGGATCCTGACATTTTATTTGTTTCTATAATCTATTAAGCTCCTCTCTGGGCAGCCATGGTGCTCTGCAGCCCTATGTCTAAGAAGAACCCAAAAGAGTGGATCTGGCAAAAGCAGAATTTGTTCATTTAGTAAATCACATAGACCTCCAATCATTTATGATTGTTAAAACCTACTAAAGGATATCTAAATATAATTCAAGGTATTAAAAAATATTGGAAAATAAAATAATTACAGTATCAAATACCTTGTATTGTGCAGTATCTGTTCAGAACCCATGACTACATGTCAGTACCTAAGTACATAAAAAAATATAAAATGTAGCGCGATTCCTACTGCTTGTTAAAGGTTAGAGTTCCCCCAAATCCCAAATCCCACTTTAACCCCTGCACACACACGTATGCCCTCTGAACCCCAGAGGAGCAACATTAACAACTCAAAAGTATTTATACTAAAGACAGGCCCATTGTTGTTCAAAATATTGTTGCTATTTGAATGTTTTATTGGTGTTAGCCGTTAGCTTCAAGACACAAACACTTACTGTGAAGAGCACGGGAGTTTCCTGACGCCATGTTTTTAACCTGATGCTGTGACTGTCCACCAGGAACTCACTGCCTGCCATGGAATTTGGAGTTATTGATTTTTTTAGACAAGACCTCAGAGGGAAATAACGGAGACAGGAAGAGCAGGCGACGACTGAGAATCCACTGGGAGTCACGTGACGCTCCCGTGCATACAGCCTATTGCCGTCTGAAGAAAACATTTGTGCACGTTTGAAGTTTGCCAAAGAGCACTTGGATGAAAACAAATGCTTTCATCAAGTCTCATTTACTGCACAAAAGTCTTCCATTGTCTCGTCCAAACTCTCAAACTCGCTCCTGTTTGTGCCAAAGAAGTGTCTGTAAACCTGTCCATTATAAAGTCCATTATTGAGACTGACCAAAGTAGAGATTGTGATTTAGATTCCATTTCATTGCCCAGCCCTACTGTATACCATACTTTTACTATGTTGTTTCTCCTTGGACTCTCCTTCTCTTTAAACCAACGCAGAAACAGCTCCTTAAGCCGTCATCTGTCCTGGGCTGTTGGGACGGTGGAGTGAGTGGATGTAGCGACTCGTCCTCCTTCCTCTGCTCTTCATTTTAATAATCATTTCTGCTGTTGTTGCTGTGAACCAGTGAGTCACTAAACTATAGTTTGTTCTGTTTTACAGCTGTGGACGCTTCACCTCTCCCTGAAGAGGCTTCGTCAGCAACTACTGGAGATTCAGCAGCAAACTGGACTGAGACTGTTCCGAAAAAATAACACATACGATAAGAGGCAAAATGAACTTATTCAACAGGAGATGGTCTGCATATGTTCACCAAAGGCCTTAAAAAATAAATAAATAAACTGGACCTGTAGAACTATTAATATTAAGATGTCAAAGTATCTTATGTGTATGTTTATGTTTGCACATAGACTATCAGGTGTATAATTTTACATAGGTAAGTTATGAAACAAGGTAAGGTTATATTCCATTCATACACAGAGTGGAATTACATTTGGAGAAAGGGAAGAAGGAAAAAAGGGATTACAATTTTAGTAAACAAAAACAAATGGGTGACTCAGTATCTGCTGTGAAATGACGGAACTCTCTAAACAATGATTTAAAATGATGCTCAAATATTTTCCAATATAAATATAAACAGAAGATACTTAACTTGTACAAAGATAAATGTGAAATTGCTAAAATTACAATAAAAATGATGATAAGGACAATGGTGGGGTGGAGGTGCGGCGGTGGTGATGGGGCGATGGCGGGACCGTGGTTGCGTGGCGTGTACCTGTGTGTGTGTGTGTGTGTGTATGGGGCATACAGGTATGCCTACAGTACATTTAAAAAATAAATACAGTTTTCAGTGCAGGGTAAGCAGGTGCTGGGTAGCTGAGGGAGGTTACACATCTCAACAGCTGCCCACATAAACCTTGCTTTTTTAATACACCATACAGCATAGGGCTCATCATAAATACATATACACATCCTCTGCAGTACAGGGTAAGCAGGAATGGAAGGAATGTCAGGGGCGTAGCACCTCTGGACTTCCACTAACTCCTGTCTTTTTAAACACAACACCTATTTTAGGACATAACTCTGTCAATCACTGTGTAGGGCAAGCAGGTGTGGGGCAGCTGTGGGAGGTCACGTACCTTTGAAACAGCTGACCACTCAAACTTGCTTTTTAATGCAACACACAGCATAAGGGCTCATCACAAATATATCCATATATCCTCTTTTTCTTTGTGTGTGTGCTGTGGGTGTGCCTGTGTGTGCCTGTGCATGCCGGCCTGTATGTGTATGTGTGTGTGCGTCGTGTAGTTTGTTGGCCTCGCCGTCGTTTCCATTGGCGCTGCTGTCACCATTACATCATTGTTGTTTTCGCAGAATTAATAATGATAGAGATAATAAAAACAAAAGAAAACTGAAAATCAAAAGTTGATTACATCGAGTCTGGCCTACTGCCATTTTGGCATCAGTGAGGCCATCTAACTTGTATGCATGTAAGTATGTATGTATGCGTATGTGTATATGTATATATATGTATATATATATATATATATATATATTTTTTTTTTTTTTTATTTACTTATTTTTCATTTTTCACTGGGTGGAAAGCGAAAAAAAAAGAAAATATTGTGTCAATTTTGACATGCTAATTGTGTAATGAAATCTAAAAACTTATGACACAATAAAGTAATAAAAAAAGAGACTGTTCCATGATGGAGACAATAATAAGGTAAACTCTTAATTATCTTCTTTGTAATTAATCACACTTTTTTAAGTCTGTACATTTACTCTTTTACTTTTGAACCTGTTTTAATGAATGCAGTTGTGAAGCCTCTGATCATTTCAAACACTTTAGTCCTGAAGCAGTTTGACTTAGTTCTACCTTTGAAGAGGCTCTTTCAAAGTAAGTCAATAATAAGTGTATAGGCCCTAAGTGTTAATGAAGAGGTTTGAAACATGATTTAGTGTTGGTGAGTCTTTAACCTGCCTGATCTCCGCCCCTGTAACGAGGACAGGTTCACCTTAAAACAGCTTAAGAAATAAAAGTACAATAAATCAGTGACGTGTTTGACTTGATTCTACACGTTTAGCTCCGCCCTCGGCCGAGTCTGTGTGAGTCACAAACCAGGAAACAAACACAGACGAGATTATTCCAGAGGATAATAACGTCCACCTCTGAGACTAAAGACTAAAGACTAAAGTCTGCTCTGAGGTGAGTCTGAACAATCACTGCTTTACAGAAACTGTGATTATTGTTCTGAGTTTAAGCCGGTGTTTTTGCTTCTGGGAGAAGTAGATTTGTTTAACAAAAGGCCAGAGATCGTCAAAACAAAAACTGTAAAAGAAAACCGTGTCTAGGAACCAGACATGCAAACACATGGTGAAAATCCCAGGAGGGCCATTAAGTTTCTCCCTTTAGGGAACTTTAGGGGCTCTGTACTATTCTCATCTGCCCTAAACTAAGAACATGTGCCAATAGTACATTTAAACTGTCGTAGCTCATATGCTAATTTTGAGCACATAAAAGAATATCTGCATAAACTTACTTTAAATGTTGCTGTTGAATCTGAAACATGGATAAAGGAAAATAAATGTGGGAATTGTGAGCTTGAAGATGATCAAATGTTCAACCAAAACAGAAACATAAATCAGGTGGTGGAGTTGCTCTGTATGTGCTCAAGGATTTCAATGTAAAACTGTTTGACAACATGACCATGGCCATTGATCATATGTTTGAATGTGTGAGATAATTCTGGAAAAAAGGAAAAATATATTAGTGTCTGTTATCTATCGAGCACCGGGTCAGACATTAAAGTCTTTCATTGATTGGATTTATTTGAGTGATTATTTACAACAACATTATTACAGTGCAGAAAACAAACAAAGCAACAAACAACTCAAAAGGAGTTTGAGGCCGAAGCAAGAAAGCTTATAAGTGCCGACCCCCATATTCAAGATTAATTTACATTCCGGATACAGAGATACAACATCTCATGTTACAATACAACACTTTACATTACAAAGTCCTGAATTACTTATTTTTATTTACAATTTGTACTTTTTTTCTTTTTCTTATTCCTCATTCCCGTTCACATAATAACCATTTCCAATCATTACTTATTAACACCAGTCACCATTCTATTAATGACTATTAATTTAGTTATAATAAGTATTACATAGTCAACACGACCCATTATTATTGTAATAGTTTGCATATATGTGTTAAAGCATAGATATGTTATGTATTATTGTTTTGATCATGTTCATGTCAAAGTCGTTCCAATCAGTGGATTTTTTATTCTTTAAAGCTTGAACTATTTTAATTATTTCATTTTCATTCGTTGCCGTGAGGAAGAAGGAGTGAACATTCATGTTTTTATGTTGAGAGACGTCACTGTTTGTTTTGGATATTTTTGATGCAGGTGAGGCCCAATATTGACACAATAATCACTGAACGTATTAACTACACTCTTCCCTTCTGTCATTTTCTCATCATTATTAATCATGTAGTCTGGGTAACTTAAAGCCTTTGAGTCTTTAGACATTGCATGATTTAAGACTTTCCATAATCCTTTCATATTGTTTTTATTGAACTCAATCATATTTCTGTAATAATTTATTTTACAATGTTTGATTAAACTTGTTAGTTTGTTCTTATATTTTTTGTATTTAGTTTCAGTTTCCAATGTTCTCTTTTTTATAAATGTTTTATATAAGGAGTTTTTCTGTTTACATGCGTTCAATAACCCCCTTGTCATCCATGGGACACATTTATTTGTTTGTGTATATTTGTGTTACTACTGGACAATGTTGATCATAAAGCTGTTTGATTGTGTTAACAAAATGTGTATATGCAATATTAACATCTTGTTCTCCAAGGACATTATTCCAGTCCTGATCTGACAAACTCAGCTTGAAAGCTTCCATGGAGCGCTCACATGTTAGTCTTACATTCTTTACCATAATAGTACTTTTGTTTTTCTTACTTTTTTGTTGTATTTCAAATAGAGTAAAGACTGGCAAGTGGTCACTGATATCATTAATCAGTATTCCACTTGTCATATTGTCAAGAATAGGGATGGGTATCGAACCCCGGTATCATAACGGCCCCGGGGCCCACGTGTGCCGGTCCACCCGGACCGATAAGCTCCAGCCTTAACGGTCTTCTTAACGGGGACACTGCATTGCTGCGCTAATCACACGCGCTCAAATAAGCACTTAAAAAAGTCTCTCTCCGCTCTCATGGATGTGTTCGTTGCATCGGATCTATTCATCCCCGCTACCCCGCACGAGAGCGCACGGTGTCAGCCCATCCTCATGTGCTGCCACTGCCCTGTCTCCCTTGCCTGGCCTGCCAGACACTCCTCCTTTCTGTTCAAAAGAAGAACCGTCTGGGCAGCTGCTCGCAGCCAATCATTTCACGATTTGACCCACATCGGTCCAATCACGCACCAAGAGACGGAAGCCGTCACCTGTCACCACCACGCACTCTTCCAAAACATTAAAGATGGCGGCCGATACACTGTTTTCTTCTGCTCTTTCGTCTGTTTTAAATCATTTGGAAAATATGAAATCCCTAAAACCGGAGCAAGAAACAGCGTTGGAAGCGTTCCTCGTATAAAAGGACGTTTTTGGAAAGGCTTTCTGCCGCTTGTTACTGCAACGTATCTAGCGTTGCTCTAATTGGTTGATGCCGTCTGTCAATCACGCCCACCGGGAAATTGTTGAGATCACGCTCGCTCCCAGACTATATGTCTTTGAAATATCTATGAAAGGCATGTCGTTTGGCAGGCCAGGCAACTGTCTCCCCTCTGCAGCCGTGTGCAGCTAGACAGGTGCGTGCGGGAAAGGCGTGTGTGTTAGACATTCAAACCGTGCTTAATCTACTCAGAATCCCCCGAGCTGCTGCCGCTAACCCGCTGTAAAAAGCCAACGTAACGACTTCGTACTGCACAGACAGACGAGCCACGTGCACTTTTCTTCTTTCACAAATACTCGAACTAAACAGTTTCGGGTGGAGTCTGTTTTTCCACAAACATGCGTGCGCGCTCCCACGTGCACGTCAGCGCGAGGCCGGTGTCGACCCACTGGACACAAGCTGAGAGGCAGATGACAGTGCAGTAAAAATGAACTAGACTCGAGTCACTTCCTATGTTTTCATTTGGACTCAGTCCTCAGAGCTACAGCCAAATCTAACCAACAGCCTTGATTTACTAGATAATAATGATTAAAAAAAATAGTAAAATAAGACAAGGCAACTTTATTTATACCGCGCATTTCGTACACAAGGCAACTCAATAAGTGAAGTAGCCTATTTTAACTCCCATATATGAAGTGTACATGCAAATTGGAAATAAAATGTAGAGTAATAAAAAAATAAATCTAGGCCAAGGATTAATGCCTACTTATACAGTGGCCTCTATCTAACTTTTTTTCCCCTTTTAAAGTACCGATAAGAGTACCGTTAAAGTACCGGATCGATAAGGAGTATCGATAAGAGTAGTAGTATCGATAAATCCTTAATGATACCCATCCCTAGTCAAGAACATTAGTGAAGATATTATCAATCAGTGCAGCACCGTGTGCAGTTATCCTAGTGAGGCGTGTGATTAAAGGGTAAAGAGACAGACTGTACATACTGTAGTATCCACACGTTTTCACTGGGTTTATGTGATTTTGCTTTCAGTAAGTCAATATTGAAGTCCCCACAAATAAAGACATCTTTGTGGTTACTATGAGTAAATATCTGTTCAATATGTTCAATAAAACCTTCTATATCTGCACCCGGTGCTCGGTAGATACAAGAGACTAATATATTTTTCCTGTTTTCAAGAATTATTTCTATTGTCACACATTCAAACATATGATTTGATTTGAATATTTTATTTCGAGCTAAAGAAGAAAGGAAAAACAGAAATATATATATGTACATAATAAAAGAAAGAAAAAAAAAAGACAAAATAATTTACATTACAGCTCGAAAAGGAGTGGGAAGAAGACAAGCTTATTGACTCCCACCCCTGTTCATAAACTTAAATAACAATAAACAACAAAACTGCATATTTCTTACCATCTTACAAAACAATTATCAACCGAGTTGGTTACATATTAACAAATGCAACACTGCATTATACCAGGTCAACATTCACAGTATCTCACACGCTACAACCAGTGTATTATTTCTGTCTCCCATAGAGAATTCATTACCATGTTGGCATTACCGTTATTCATCATCACCATTACAACCCATATAACATTACTCTGTATCAAAGTGTTTGAATGATACATAAAATACTCCACATTTATTCATGAAAGGTACAGTAATCGCAGACTGATTGATGTTCATGATAACAAGAATAGTCTTAATGATATGTGTTAAAAGGGATTCGGGGCTTTTCTTTCTTTTTCTTCTTTCCTGTGACTGGACCTGCTGCCAGAGGGGAGCAGCCCCCGAGCAACAGGACCATCATTTGTTAAGTGTCCTATACTATGCATTGATCAATACTATGATCAACTGCCATTGTCATTTTATCAACCAATTTTACATTTAAGTCTTTGTGCACATACAGAGCAACTCCACCACCTGATTTCTGTTTCTGTTTCTGTTGAACATTTGATATTCCTCAAGATCAAAATTCACATTTTTGTTTTCCTTTATCCATGTTTCTGATAGAGCGATAATAGCAGCATTTAAACTAACTTTATTCAGATAATCTTTTATATGTTCAAAATTAGCATAACTACGACAATATAAATGAACTATTGGCTTGTTTTCTGGTTTTCCTAATAGTGAAAGTTGATTGTGTTGATAATACTTACAGTTACGACTTATACCATGAAAGAAATGCATGTCAGGATCCACATCGCTGCTTTGTTTTATTGTCTTTGAATGAAAATATTTCAAGTTCAGTGTCCTGAGTGAAACTTATGTCCTCATTATCATTATTCAGCCTACTCCTTTTGAGTTATTATTTATTTTCATTTTCTTGGTTTTGTGTGATAATGTAAATGTAATGATGTAAATATTGTAAATAATAATATTGTAAATAACAGCTCAAATAAATCAAATAATATGAACATAAACTATTAGGTGCATGACGCAGCAGAGAACAATATACAACAGTAACAAAGTAACTGCACTCAAAGAGGATCTGCACTCTTCATATTATTACAGATGGATCTGTGAAGTAAGAGTTATTATTTCTGTGCAGATCAGGCCAGAGCTTCTTCTCTAAAACCTCCCTCAGGCTGGTTCCTTCTCCAGTGACTCTGAACCGTAACCTCCTGAGACACGTGATCAACGTGTTACTGAAAGATATTTGTTACTTGTTTTTATTTAACACCAAGAAATACAGAGACGGAGAGAAAATAAAAACATCCAGTTTACAGTGTGTACAGTGTTTCTGTAACTTCTTGATGTTAAAAGTGACAATAGAAATAAATACATGAATGAAACTCAGTGGTGGAACTCGATTAACACTTTTAATGGAGTTAATTATGGCCTTAATTAATCACATTTAATTTATTTTGAGCATGTTTTTATTTTATTTTATTTCTTTGATGGAGCAGACGTGAGGCCTGTGACATCAATTCAAACAAAGACAGTTTATTTTGGAGAATCATCTTTTTAAATCAGTTTATGTTTAGGCTTAACTGTGAATAAACGAGTCTGACGGGAAAATAGTTTTGTCCCTAAGCCACGTCTGCAGGAAAAAGAAAGTGAAAAAGATTCATTTACATTCAGACTTTTAATCACATTAAACCTTATGTAGTTCATTAATCACAATTCATTTAAAAAGTCCCGGCCCTGATAACAATATACTGAATGAAAAGGAGCAGAGAGAAGAGATTTCTGTATCTGTCACAGACGGGGCAGTCGTCACGGGGCGGCTGTGGCTGCAGAAGTCGTTTACCACCAGAGTCTGGAGTGAATGAATAAAGACAGTGCAGCACTTTGAGAAACTTGGTAACACAGGCTTGTAAAGCGCAATACAAGTGTAAGCCGTTATGATGATTATTATCTGTAAATACGACAGTAAATGTTTTCTCTCCTGAGCAGCTGAAACAAAAGGCCGTGACAGAGTTCCTCTCATTCAGACACTGGAGGAGAGGGAAGTGTAAATCTAAAAAGAGACGAACAATCGGAGGATTAAACCTGTAAAGTCTGAGTTCTTCCTGCTGCTCATCTTCTCTCTGTGGTTTCAGTTTGATCCATCATGGCGTCCAGACTGGAGCAGGACCTGACCTGTTCCATCTGCTGTGAGCTCTTCAGAGATCCTGTGGTTCTGAGCTGCAGCCACAGCTTCTGTAAGGTCTGTTTGGAGAACTGGTGGAAGGACAAACCCCTGAAGAACTGTCCAGTCTGTAAGAGCAAGATCTACATGGATCCTCCACTGAATCTGTCTCTGAAGAACCTGGTGGAGACGTTTACAGAGGAGAGAAGACAAACATCTCCATCTCCAGCACAGCCTGAGTGCAGTCTTCACTCTGAGAAGCTGCGGCTCTTCTGTGAGGACCATCAGGACCTGATCTGCCTGGTCTGTAGAGACTCCAGGACTCACAAAGACCACAGCTTCAGACCCATCGAGGAGGCAGCTCAGGAGCTGAGAGAGCAGCTGAGGAGAGACCTCAAACCTCTACAGGAGAACCTGAAGGTAAGAGACCTCACACCTCTACAGGAGAACCTGCAGGTAAGAGACCTCACACCTCTACAGGAGAACCTGACGGTAAGAGACCTCACACCTCTACAGGAGAACCTGAAGGTAAGAGACCTCACACCTCTACAGGAGAACCTGAAGTCAGAGACCTCACACCTCTACAGGAGAAGCTGAAGGTAAAGAGACCTCACACCTCTACAGGAGAACCTGACGGTAAGAGACCTGCTCCTCCTGCTGCTGCTCCAGTCAGTGGAACGTGTCCACAGAGCTGTGTCTCCTGCAGCAGAAGAACATCAGCCTGTCCTGCTCCAGACGGAGGCTCTTTCTAACTTCCTGATGCTCTGGTTCTTTGTTTCAGGTCCTGGTTCTTTCTAACTCTCTCTGATGTTTCAGGTCCTGGTTCTTTCTAACTCTCTCTGATGTTTCAGGTCCTGGTTCTTTCTAACTCTCTCTGATGTTTCAGGTCCTGGTTCTTTCTAACTCTCTCTGATGTTTCAGGTCTGGTTCTTTCTAACTCTCTCTGATGTTTCAGGTCTGGTTCTTTCTAACTCTCTCTGATGTTTCAGGTCCTGGTTCTTTCTAACTCTCTCTGATGTTTCAGGTCCTGGTTCTTTCTAACTCTCTCTGATGTTTCAGGTCCTGGTTCTTTCTAACTCTCTCTGATGTTTCAGGTCCTGGTTCTTTCTAACTCTCTCTGATGTTTTCAGGTCCTGGTTCTTTCTAACTCTCTCTGATGTTTCAGGTCCTGGTTCTTTCTAACTCTCTCTGATGTTTCAGGTCCTGGTTCTTTCTAACTCTCTCTGATGTTTCAGGTCCTGGTTCTTTCTAACTCTCTCTGATGTTTCAGGTCCTGGTTCTTTCTAACTCTCTCTGATGTTTTTTTTTTTTCTTGTTTCAGGTCCTGGTTCTTTCTAACTCTCTCTGATGTTTCAGGTCCTGGTTCTTTCTAACTCTCTCTGATGTTTCTCCTCAGGTCCTGGCTCGGAGCAGAGCACAGTTGGAGTTTTCAGAGGCTCATATCACGGCCCAGGCCCGACGCGCTCAGACACAGATCAGAGCTCAGTTTGAGAAGCTGCACCAGTTCCTGAGGGAGAGGAAGAGTCCAGGATGAAGGCTCTGAGGGAGGAAGAGGAGCAGAAGACTCAGAGGATGAAGGACATGATGGCGGCCGTGAGCAGAGACATGGAGGCCGTGTCCCAGAGCGTCTCAGAGACAGAGGAGCTGCTGAGAGCAGCAGACGCCTCCTTCCTGCTCCAGTACAAGACTGCAGCAAAGAGGCTGCAGCAGCGCCCCCTGGTGGAGGAGATGGGACCAGGAGCTCTGATAGACCAGGCCAAACATCTGGGCAACCTGGGCTTCAACATCTGGAGGAACATGCAGAGCCTGGTGCAGTTCTACCCTGTGCTTCTGGATCCAAACACTGCAGGACCTCGTATGATCCTGTCTGAAGATCTGAGCTCAGTGAGAGGAGGAGAGGAACAGGAGGTCCCACAGAATCCAGAGAGAAGAGGAGATTATTATGATGTACTTGGATCTGAGAGGTTTGTCTCAGGGACTCACAGCTGGGACGTGGAGGTCGGGGAGATTAAGTTCTGGTTTGTGGGTGTGAGAGAGTTTGTTCAGAGAAGAGACGGCACTGAGGAGAGACGTTGGTTCATATGTTTCTCTTATGGTGAATACTCAGCCTATTCTCCCTCAGACCCAGATAAACGTCTCTCAGTGAAGAAGAAGCTGCAGAGAGTCCGAGTGAAGCTGGACTTTGACACAAAAACACTGACCTTCACTGACCCCGACACAAACACAGACCTCTACACATTCACAGAGTCTTTCCCTGAGGGACTGAGACCATATTTATACACAGTAGATGAGGACGTTCCTCTGAAGATCTTACCGAGGAACATCACTGTGACAGAGTAGAACCTACAGCTCTGTGTTTCTGTCTGTTTCTCTCATTAACCCTCGTAGTTCCTTCACCTGATGACATCACGAGGTGTGATCTGTCTTGTTCTGAGCCTGTCAGTGCTCAGATTGCCTCCAGATGTTTTGAAAAGCCAAACTGTTTCAGACTGATTCTCGTTCTGCAGGAAACGCTGAGTCTTTCTCTGGGATGTAAAAGTACTTTGTATATTCTGGGGTTATTTGGATCAGAGTGGATGAAACATTGTTGTTCTGTTCATTCTGTGACTTCTGTAATTACTGTAAAGACTTAAATAAATAAGAACTGATGAACTTTCTATCATGAACTTCTTTCATTTTCATCGGACACATTAGACTCACGTTTTCTAAAACTAAACATTTGACCCAGTTTTCTTTAGTTTGACATTTTTGTGACGTTTATAGTTTCACTTCCTTATTGGAAACTGACAGGAAGTGACTTAGTTTAAACTGTTGCCGTGACGACCACGTTAAGTCAATAAATCATATTTCAGGTGGAGGCTAAAGCTAATCAGGGTTAATGTCGGCCACTCAAATATTCCTCATCATTTTAGTCAAAGTGATATTTTTGTGACTAAAATTGGACTAAAACTAAATTCAAAGTTGTTTCTGAGACTAAAACTGAGACTAAAATGTCCAGATATTTTGGTCGACTAAAATCTGACTAAATAAAAGTGAAAAGAAGAAACTAAAATCATCCAAACTTCAGTGACAGTTTGAAAAAGCCTCAGATCATTTAGATTCTGTCAAAGGAGCAGCTCTGAGCTTTGTTCATGTGGAGAAGAAACATGAATAAATATGATTATAATAAACATTATAAATGCTCAAACTAGACTCAAATAGAAGAGAATTATTTGACTAAATCACGACTAAAACTAAATGAAAATATGTGTCAGAATGAAACTGATGCCAATACAACTCTATGGGAGAAATACAGTTTGTGTGAGAAATCTCCATAAAGAAAAGTGACTAATGTTCCTTATCCGTATTTGGTGGTGATTAGATTCACAAACCTGTCATTTTATTTTGAAGGCAGAAAGGCCTTCCTATTGGCCAACATCACCTTCATGTTTGTTTAATATTGTTTTCAGAGAAAATACTTGGAGCAGATTTGACGCCGACAGAGAAGACTCTGAACTCTGAGACAGTTTTTGTTTCATGTAGATTCTCCCAGTAATGACAGATATATTAGCCAAAAACTAAGACAAAGAAAATGGCCGTTTGACAGTTGCCATAGTTACCGTCATGGAAACTTGGTTGACGTCCTCAGTATTGGGCTCCTCTGAAACGGAGGCGTGTCCTCTCACCGCCGCATTTGACCTCAGTTATAACGGCCTCAGAGCGAGGCTGCGTCAGGTCACGTGTCCAATCATATAATAAAATGTCAATCTGTGCTAAAAACTGATGTTTATGAGTCAAAGCTGTTTATAAACTGGTTTATTTTTTGGATGTCTGACTGTTTGAACATTTTGGCCTGAATAAAATAATAACATTTCTGCAAAGATTTGCAAAGTATTAAAATATCAAATATATTTAGCAGGTCCAGTTTATCGCTAATCGCTACAATTGCAGACTTAGTGAACAAACATAGGCCTGATTTATCAATAAATAGGCCTTTCATTAAGATTAACTTTATATAAACCTCATTTTTATATCTTCACTCACTTACAACCAGGGGTTAAAGTGGGATTTGGGAGGTGGGGGAACTCTAACCTTTAACAAGCAGTAGGAATCGCGCTACATTTTTTTTTTTTTATGTACTTAGGTACTGACATGTAGTCATGGGTTCTGAACAGATACTGCACAATACAAGGTATTTGATACTGTAATTATTGTATTTTCCAATATTGTTTAATACCTTGAATTATTTTTAGATATCCTTTAGTAGGTTTTAACAATCATAAATGATTGGAGGTCTATGTGATTTACTAAATGAACAAATTCTGCTTTTGCCAGATCCACTCTTTGGGTTTTCTTAGATGTAGGACTGCAGAGCACCAGGCCTGCCCAGAGAGGAGCTTAATAGATTATAACAACATATAAACAAATAAAATGTCAGGATCCACTTATTCAAAGAAGGCCCAACCAAAGAAATGAACATGTGTGCTGAAACATTACTTATTAACAATTTGGCTTGTTATTATGTTCTTTATTTAAGAAAATCCTCTTTCACAGTCAGTGGTGCTTACAGCAGGGCTCTTGCAGGCTGGTCGGGGGTGAGCCTCCCACCACCAAACGTGTTCATATTTTTGGGATAAATAAATGAAAATTTAATTATCATCACTGCTTGAACAGAATAGAATTGGGCCTAAACATAAAAGTTATATTATATTCCAGCATTTTAAGGCTTTAGAGGGAAAAAAAAGAAGAAAAAAACACAGCAATAGATTAATACAGAATAATAAGAGCCTAATAATAAACTAGGACTACTCAGAACTAAACCAGGATTAAGCCAGGCAAAAACATGCAATATCAGGACTAAGGCCGGACTAAATCACATCTAAACCAGGCCAAAGCCTAATACAGAATGAGACCAGTACATCTCAAACAACATGACTAACTCCTGCTCAGCCACTGCTCCTCAGCGCTGAGCAGACAGACCATGGAAATAATAAATAAGGGCGGACCAAACGCTGTTCTGTCCAGACCTCGCGCTTACGAAAAAACTCAGTAAATGAAGCGCTCCTTGGAGATGGCGCGCTCATCCACATATTCAGCTTCAGCCTCGTTTACCATGTTAACTTTGCAAAGAGCATCTCTGCGCTTGTACATTTCCCACAAACACGTATTGAATGAAGTCAGAGCAGAAAGGAAGAAAAATGCACATGTCAGATTAATGATTCAGATGTTATTTAGTAAAGTTAGAGCCCAGGGGGCGAGGTTTAGCGTGTTGAGCGGTTAAACACGAGTGCTGGTGGTGCAGAGCAGTTTTCCAAAACTCACGTTCCATCAGCTTTATCGTCCGCTTTACAACAACTGGTGAACTGGTGTTCCTTACCTTAAAGTCGCTGGTTAAGCCCTTTGCACCGGTGAAGGCAGGAACACACGCTGCACCTGACGCGGACCGCGAGGAGTCCTGCTTCTGCATGGGATAATGTGAACAAACACGATTCATACTGTCCTTGTGCTACGGTTTGATAAAATCTGTCAGTCCGTCCAACGATAAGCCTCTTGTTTTCTCAGTTTAGCGTTACACCGTTTAACAGAGCCATGTTTTCATTTGAGCCCGCGCTAGGAGATGATGGTCCGGAGCCGCAGGCACACTGCTACGCAAAGTGGCGCGAACTTGCTGTGGAGCTACGCGAATGAGGCGCGGATAATGCCGGCAAAAAATATAATTTTATGGAAAATGAGGTCAGATTTTATTTTTGGCCCCCGGGACGCATATTGAGTAGGCCCAACCTAGTACTTTTATCGCATATCTCACAGGCAGAATTTCGTATGTGCGTGAAAATGACAAAGTTGCAATCATGAACTTTTTTTTCTTTTCTTTTGCCATGCGAAGGTGGGGAACGCCGTTCCCGACCGTTCCCGCCCACTTTAACCCCTGCTTACAACACTTCTAACAATGATTTTATTATTACAATGATTGTTTTGCACAAATGTGGAACAAAACTTTGTGTAGTGAGCACAAACTAATAAGGTTTTGGGAGAAAAAGGAATAAAAAACATGATAGCAGTGCATCATGGGTAATTTCAGCTCTCCGAGGCAGCGGAGGATCCACAGGTGCATCCTGGGTAAATGAGCCAAACGGAGGAGTGGAGCTGCGAGGGGTCACAGTGAATGGGAACACCACTTGGTGGCGCTGTGATGACATTGATCCTGACAGTTGGGAAACAGCCAGAGTTTGTTGGATGTCTGAAGAAGAAGATCTTTATTTATAAAGTGCCTTACACAGACTTGGTCACAAAGCGCTTTACATGAGACACTTTACATTGACTTCATACTCAGTGGTGGTAAACTACGTTTGTAGCTTCAGTTTCCCCTGAGGGAGACTGACAGAAGCGCTGTCACCAATGCACACATCTGCACACATCTGTCCTGGGGCCGCCATCGAACCGAGACCTTCCTCAGGAGGGAGCTCCTTTTGTTCCTGTCCCTGCTCCTCGCCTGAGCTCCACCCAGCTACCACCTGTCCCTGCTCCGCGGCTGGGATATGTGGGGTGCCCTCCTCCGGTGGGACCCCTGGATCTTCCACCGCCTCCGGAGCTTCCGGCCCTGCCTCTGCCTTCGACGGAGACCCTGGTCCTGCCCCCATGGCCCCGACCTGCCGGAGTCTGTTCCCTCCTCCTGGCCCCCTCCGCCCTCCCGGGTTCATTGACTTTGGGACGTCTGGGAGCCGTCCCTTGGTGGGGGGGTACTGTTATGGTTCCGTCTGTTTTTGTTCAGCTCCCCCTTGGTTGTGTTTAGTGTTCCTGCTCTTGTGTGTTTTATTTTGAAATGTCTGTTCTGTCTTTGTGGTTTTTCTTTGCGGCCCTTGTGTTGATGACCTGCCCCGCCCTAATGTGATTCACCTGTTCCTGCTGTATTTAGACCCCTGTGTTCTCCCTTGTCCTTGTTGGTTCATTGTTTTCTGTTTGTTGGTGTTTCGTGTGTCTGTGCCTTGTGTGTCTCCAGTTCTGGTCTCTGTGCCATCTTGTAAGATTCTTTTGCCCGGTTTTGGCGATTTTGCCTGTACCTGTACTTGGACGTTCCATTAAATTGACTTTTGGGCTTTTTGCATTTGGGTCTCTTTTTCCACCTCACACCACAACAATTGCTCTGATGTGTTTAAGTTCAGCTCCAGGATCACTCCCACATTTAGAACTTGTTTTTAGAAATAGAGACATTACTGACGTCACTCAGAGGCAGAAAAGTGATGCTGATTCTCCTCTGCCAAGTCCAGCGCCTTAACCACTGTGCCATCGCAGCCACAGGGTCGTCGTGAATCATCAACATCACGTGACTGAAGAGGAAACACCTTCTTTATGGGATAATGCAGGAGAAATAGAAATAACAACAGAATAATGTCCACTGTTCTTTTCCGAAATGTTCTGTTTAAAATGGGCAGGTGCTGAAGCCGCCACCAGAGGGCGCTGTGTCCCATCGCCCTTCAGGTTTTCTTCATTACAGTTCAAGTTACTGTAAATATTGTGTTGTTAAACCACTGTGTCTTCACTGGTTCAAAAAGAGAGAAAGAAAATGTAAAGGTAAAGGCTGCTGGAGAGCCTGGATACAGCTGCCACGCTCTGAAGGGATTTACTGAGTTTTTGTGTCTATTAACCAGATCTCAGAGTCCAAACCTTTAGCAGTCCTGAGTCCGCCGCCTCTCTCTCCACACGCACTTGGCTCAGTGTTGGGAGGAACACAATTATTACACAAATATATGACTTATTTCAATAACTAAGAAATATGACTTCAACAAAATACGGGAATATGATGAATTACAATGTGTGGATCTGGTACGGAAAGAGAGGCAGCTGTGTCCTTAAAGTCACACATTTGAACCTCAGAACAGAGACGCTGCTCTGGCTCCGCTCCAGACCCACAAGAACCAGTTTAACACAATGTGAAGAATGTGCTGCCATTCTTTCATGATCAGGACACATAAATGATGCCAAAGCCTCGTTACAACTCATTCATGGATGTGCACGACCTTTGACATGTGACTTTAGATCAGAATGAGCCAATAAAAGTGTCTCTGAGCAAACGCTGAGTCAGATTCAGTCATGCTTCTGCTTTGTGTGGCTCAGATTCACATCAGTGGCCTCTAGGACTCGCTATGAAACCTTTGAGATTTCATGAAAGATGAAGCGTAATCATCGTACTGTTAATGTAGAGGCCTGGAAATATTACAAGTAAAACAGACACCCCTATCATTTTATTTTTGTCATTTAATTCTTTTATTTTCATATAAAACCTCATTTGGTTTGCATACATCTCTTTTGAGTTAGATGTAGTCCCTACCCTTGACCACTAGATGGCGCGTGACACGCATTGATAGAGAATAGCTGAGGCATCGCAGAGGAAGAACAATCCTCTTGTGCTGAAGTAAAAAAGCAGCTAAACGCATGTGCTCTCTCTATTCTTTATCACAGGTGGTAACACTAAAAGTTTAGGTATATTATCTGAGTCATAAGGTGTTTATGGTAGAACTGTCACGTGTGAGTGTAGCAGGAACTAAGTTTTGTACGTTTTTTTAGTAGAATTGTAATCGTGTTTAAGCTAGCTGCTAAGCTAATGGTCAAGGGTAGGGGACTTACAACGCGGGGAAAAAGCAATATATATACAGAACCATTTGAGTATTATTTAGGACATAGATGAAGGCCACTCCTCCAGTTTGGGGGTCACTGCCCCGAGTGCCCCAACGACCACGGGCACCACTGATGCCTTCACTCTCCAGGCCTTCTCTAGCTCTTCTCTGAGCCCCTGGTATTTCTCTAGTTCCTCCTGTTCCTTTTTCCTGATGTTGAAGTCGCTTGGTATTGCTATGTCGACCACCACGGCTTTCCTCTGCTATATATATATATATAGCAGCCGCGGAGCTATATATAATATATAATATATATTAGTTAAAGCTGAGGTACCTGATTTTTCCTGATCAAACAGTGACATTTTTTGTTTTGGCACAAACTTGTTTCTAGTTCTCACAGTCTTTCCTATGTGTTCAAATTGTTCAAAGAATGTAATTACATGCACATTTCACACCCATATACAGCATTGAGTGGTGACAAAGTGAAGCAGGGGCGGGGCCACCCCCAAGATCAATTCCACTCATTTAGATTAGACTTCTATCATCCATTGCTCAATAAGACTTTAGGTGAAGACAATACAATAAGCTCTGTGTTTTGCTGTGTTTGCAACAGACTCTGAGGAGGCAAAATAAATGTTTTCTACAACACCAAAATACCCCAGATTTAAGAACCTCCGTCTAATCCTAAAGTCTGTCCTTCAGTCGGTCCTTCTGTGTGACTTCAAAGTCCACAATGAACCCGTGATCTCTATGTTGCCCGTGAAAAGAGGTTTTGAAATGATACGTTGAGGTAAAGCATTTTCGTCTGTTTAATTTAGTAAATATAAACAAATAAAGATGTGCAAAGAGGAAAGATACAATAGTCATGGTTTACAAAGACTGTATTCTGGACCCGGTGTCTCCGAGAGTCTGAAGGTTTCATTCAGACTTGTCAAAACAAGTGCATTGACAAAGTGTAAAGCCTGGGTCACTTACGGACTGGTTTTAAAATCAGGATGAACAATGGCGTCACTTTAGTTGTTTGCTTGATTAAACTGAATCTGATTTTGTGATAATATTTGCAATATGGTGAATTCCTGTAGGCTCGACGGCCTTCACAGACCTCAGGCAGAAAAACATTGTTCTTCTACGGCCCTCCAGGTGGCGCTAGTGGACCTACAGTTATGAGTCACTGCTCTAATGGCTCTGCTGGGGAGTTTATCGAGTGGAAAGGAGTGATTTAAAACTTCAGCCCAGTGTTTTCTAACTTTGGCCTTCCACCTGAACTCCTTCATAATACACAGTACTTGTCAAAACCTCCTTATTTACTCTTTTCATAGTTTTTCTATTTATTTATGTGTTTTATTTTCTCATATGGAATTGTGTTGTTCTATTTCTTGTGTTGATCTATTTCTATTTAACACCTTCAGTGAGAATCGACAAAGTCAATAGAAAAAACAACACATGAAAGAGAGTGTTTCCAAATGTTTTTGACCGGTTCTGTTTAGGATTGGTTTCTCAGAGTTACATAACATTGTTAAGTGTAATTTTAACTCTTAGCTTCTTTTAGACCTGTGGTTCTCAATGGAGATGCTGTCAGAACCCACCATAATCCTATGGCAAGCCAGAATGAGTATCCAATTTTAATATATGTCACGTAAACTTTAATTAACCAACAAATGTCTGTTGAATCCATCCATCCATTTCTTCCGCTTCATCCGGGGCCGGGTCGCGGAGGCAGCAGTCTCAGCAGAGATGCCCAGACTTCCCGATCCACGCACACTCCTCCAGCTGTTCTGGGGGACCCACACCTCCTCCAGCTGTTCTGGGGGGACCCCGAGGCCACACCAGGCCAGCTCGGAGACATAGTCCCACCAGCGTGTCCTGGGCCTTCCACGAGGCCTCCTCCCAATAGGACATGCCTGGAACACCTCCCGAGGGAGGCGACCAGGAGGCATCCGGAACAGATGCCCTAGCCACCTCAGCTGGCTCCTTTCGACGTGGAGGAGCAGCGACTCTACCCGAGCTCCTCCCGGGTAACTGAGCTCCTCACCCGATCTCGGAGGGTGCACTCAGCCACCCTGCGAAGGAAACTCATTTCGGCCGCTTGTATTCGCGATCTTGTCCTTTCGGTCATTACCCAGATCTCATGACCATAGGTGAGGGTGGGAACGTAGATCGATCGGTAAATCGAGAGCTTTGCCCCCTGACTCAGCTCCCTCTTCACCACAACAGTCCGATACAGCGACCGCATCACTGCTGACGCTGCACCGATCCGTCTATCGATCTCACGCTCCATCCGTCCCTCACTCGTGAACAAGACCCGAGATACTTGAACTCCTCCACTTGAGGTAAGGACTCCCCACCGACCTGAAGCGGGGAAGCACCTTTTTCCGGTGGAGAATGTCTGTTGAATAAACATTAAATACAACTATAAACCTGAAATTATCACCAAAACAACATCATTTCTATGGATTCAGATGTTTCTGTACTTTTATAGGAGGTAAATATTGAAAGAAATGTAGCCTGGAAAAGGTATGTGACTCACCAGTTACCCACGACAACAAATACAAACAGTGTCAATCAAATGTCATTTGAACTGTTCCAGTAAAAGGAGGAGCATTTCCACGCCCTCAAAGGAATCTAATCTATCAGTACCAGCATTGTTGTGCACCCACATGGCGTGAGACAGCTTTCAACACCAAGCCTGTAAAAACACATCAGATTCTTTTGAGATAATGAAAACACTCCTTCCTTTGTCTGACTGGCAAAACTGGCAGGATTAGATTGTTTTGTATTGATGCAAAACAGAAAGAGAAAATGATGTTCATGGAAGGAATTTCTGAGCCTCAATCTTTAAAAATAAATGTATGAAATGGAAATAGATAGAAAACAAATAAAGAAAAACAAAAGATAAAATGTAACATGAAACACACACATAATAAAATGGGTCATTTATGAAGCACATTTACAAACGGCCCCAAAGTGTTGCAAACACAAACGACAATAAGCACAAATATAAAGTCGTATTACTGCTTAGAAACAATACAAACACATTTTGTACAAGCTTGTATTTAAAGCCAGTGCAAAGGAATAAAAACACATCAGGTTAAGGTGATGTTATCCGTCCTCCTTGGGCAGTAGGATTTATTTTTATTTCACTGGGCTGGGCCGTTGTTTTGGTAAAGGATTTAACATTTCCAAGACCTGGATAAACAGGACATTTGTGACGCGTTCAACAACTGCAGAGAGAGATTCGAGAGCGAGAGGCGGAGCCAGCGTGGATTTGTTCCTCCTCCTTTTTCACAGGTAAACAAACACGCTGTGAAAGTCCCGCGAAGGAAAAGCAGAAAAGCCAGAAGAGCCCGTATAAGGGGACTCTCATTCTACTGTGAAAGCTTTAGGTGGAGGAGCACGTGAGCCGTGGCAAAACAGAGCCGTCTGTTCTCTAATGCGTAAAGACGCACGGGGGGAGGGGGGGACCCGCAGCCAAAATGGCAAAACTGCGCCGTTACCGTGTGTGCAGAAAGTTCAGGGACAGAGCAGATGAGATCCAGTCTGCCGAGTCTCTATATCTCATTTAAGTGGCTGAACTTCAACGCGTTTGAGCTCACAGTGTAATATTATTGGCAGATACTGTTTTGTGCGTAAGGTGAGAGAGCGCACCTCTTCTCCTTCCTGGTACGGCACCACCGGCAAATCTTTTAACGGAACGCAGTACCGGACCGGCTTACTTTCACCCCTGACGTTTGCCCTCTGAACCCCAGAGGAGCAACATTAACAACTCAAAAGTATTTATACTAAAGACAGGCCCATTGTTGTTCAAAATATTGTTGCTATTTGAATGTTTTATTGGTGTTAGCCGTTAGCTTCAAGACACAAACACTTACTGTGAAGAGCACGGGAGTTTCCTGACGCCATGTTTTAACCTGATGCTGTGACTGTATTATTATTATTGATTTTTTTAGACAAGACCTCAGAGGGAAATAACGGAGACAGGAAGAGCAGGCGACGACTGAGAATCCACTGGATAAAATGATGCTCAAATATTTTCCAATATAAATATAAACAGAAGATACTTAACTTGTACAAAGATAAATGTGAAATTGCTAAAATTACAATAAAAATGATGATAAGGACAATGGTGGGGTGGAGGTGCGGCGGTGGTGATGGGCGATGGCGGGACCGTGGTTGCGTGGCGTGTACCTGTGTGTGTGTGGGTGTGTGTATGGGGCATACAGGTATGTTTACAGTACATTTAAAAATAAATACAGTTTTCAGTACAGGGTAAGCAGGTGCTGGGTAGCTGAGGGAGGTTACACATCTCTCAACAGCTGCCCACATAAACATTGCTTTTTTAATACACCATACAGCATAGGGCTCATCATAAATACATATACACATCCTCTGCAGTACAGGGTAAGCAGGAATGGAAGGAATGTCAGGGGCGTAGCACCTCTGGACTTCCACTAACTCCTGTCTTTTTAAACACAACACCTATGTTAGGACATAACTCTGTCAATCACTGTGTAGGGCAAGCAGGTGTGGGGCAGCTGTGGGAGGTCACGTACCTTTGAAACAGCTGACCACTCAAAACTTGCTTTTTAATGCAACACACAGCATAAGGGCTCATCACAAATATATCCATATATCCTCTTTTGTGTGTGTGCTGTGGGTGTGCCTGTGTGTGCCCGTGCATGCCGGCCTGTATGTGTATGTGTGTGTGCGTCGTGTAGTTTGTTGGCCTCGCCGTCGTTTCCATTGGCGCTGCTGTCACCATTACATCATTGTTGTTTTCGCAGAATTAATAATGATAGAGATAATAAAAAGCAAAAGAAAACTGAAAATCAAAAGTTGATTACATCGAGTCTGGCCTACTGCCATTTTGGCATCAGTGAGGCCATCTAACTTGTATGTATGTATGTATGTATGTATGTATGTATGTATGCGTATGTGTATATGTATATGTATATATATATATATATATATATATACATATATATATATATAGGACAAGGACAAGGCTCCAACAGATGACGTGCTCAGTGAATGTCTCAGACAATGGGGAACAGAAGATGAGGTGCTGGAGGTCCCGTCATGGGAGGACAAGCCCCTACACGGGATGTACCACCGAAACATAACTGAAGTGGCAGATATCAAGAAATCCTACCAATGGCTGGACAGAGCTGGCCTGAAGGACAGCACAGAGGCTCATCATGGCTGCACAGGAGCAGGCCTTGAGCACCAGAGCAATAGAGGCCCAGATCTATCACACCAGACAAGACCCCAGGTGTAGACTGTGCAAAGAGGCCAATGAGACGATCCAGCACATAACTGCAGGGTGTAAGATGCTGGCAGGGAAAGCTTACATGGAGCGCCATAACCAAGTGGCTGGCATAGTGTACAGGAACATCTGTGCAGAGTATGGGCTGGAAACCCCAAGGTCAAAGTGGGAAACACCTCCAAAGGTGGTAGAGAATGACCGAGCCAAGATCCTGTGGGACTTCCAGATACAGACGGACAGAATGGTAATGAACCAACCGGACATTGTGGTGGTGGACAAAGAGCAGAGGAACTAGAGAAATACCAGGGGCTCAGAGAAGAGCTAGAGAAGGCCTGGAGAGTGAAGGCATCAGTGGTGCCCGTGGTCGTTGGGGCACTCGGGGCAGTGACCCCCAAACTGGAGGAGTGGCTCCAGCAGATCCCAGGAAATACATCAGACATCTCGGTCCAGAAAAGTGCAGTTCTAGGAACAGCAAAGATACCGCGCAGAACCCTCAAGCTCCCAGGCCTCTGGTAGAGGACCCGAGCTTGGAGGAAAAAGAGAGACCGCCCGCGGAGGGTGAAGAAGAGTTTAAATTTGTATATATATATATATATATAATTATTATTATTATTATTATTTTTTTTTTATTATTTACTTATTTTTCATTTCACTGGGTGGAAAGCAAAAAAAAAGAAAATATTGTGTCAATTTTGACATGCTAATTGTGTAATGAAATCTAAAAACTTATGACACAATAAAGTAATAAAAAAAGAGAATGTTCCATGATGGAGACAATAATAAGGTAAACTCTTAATTATCTTCTTTGTAATTAATCACACTTTTTTAAGTCTGTACATTTACTCTTTTACTTTTGAACCTGTTTTAATGAATGCAGTTGTGAAGCCTCTGATCATTTCAAACACTTTAGTCCTGAAGCAGTTTGACTTAGTTCTACCTTTGAAGAGGCTCTTTCAAAGTAAGTCAATAATAAGTGTATAGGCTCTAAGTGTTAATGAAGAGGTTTGAAACATGATTTAGTGTTGGTGAGTCTTTAACCTGCCTGATCTCCGCCCCTGTAACGAGGACAGGTTCACCTTAAAACAACTTAAGAAATAATAGTACAATAAATCAGTGACGTGTTTGACTTGATTCTACACGTTTAGCTCCGCCCTCGGCCGAGTCTGTGTGAGTCACAAACCAGGAAACAAACACTGACGAGATTATTCCAGAGGATAATAACGTCCAACTCTGAGACTAAAGACTAAAGACTAAAGTCTGCTCTGAGGTGAGTCTGAACAATCACTGCTTTACAGAAACTGTGATTATTGTTCTGAGTTTAAGCCGGTGTTTTTGCTTCTGGGAGAAGTAGATTTGTTTAACAAAAGCTCCGTACTATTCTCATCTGCCCTAAACTAAGAACATGTGCCAATAGTACATTTAAACTGTCGTAGCTTATATGCTAATTTTGAGCACATAAAAGAATATCTGCATAAACTTACTTTAAATGTTGCTGTTGAATCTGAAACATGGATAAAGGAAAATAAATGTGGGAATTGTGAGCTTGAAGATGATCAAATGTTCAACCAAACAGAAACATAAATCAGGTGGTGGAGTTGCTCTGTATGTGCTCAAGGATTTCAATGTAAAACTGTTTGACAACATGACCATGACCATTGATCATATGTTTGAATGTGTGAGATAATTCTGGAAAAAAGGAAAATATATTAGTTTCTTGTATCTATCGAGCACCGGGTCAGACATTAAAGTCTTTCATTGATTGGATTTATTTGAGTGATTATTTACAACAACATTATTACAGTGCAGAAAACAAACAAAGCAACAAAACAACTCAAAAGGAGTTTGAGGCCGAAGCAAGAAAGCTTATAAGTGCCGACCCCCATATTCAAGATTAATTTACATTCCGGATACAGAGATACAACATCTCACGTTACAATACAACACTTTACATTACAAAGTCCTGAATTACTTATTTTATTTACAATTTGTACTTTTTTTCTTTTTCTTATTCCTCATTCCCGTTCACATAATAACCATTTCCAATCATTACTTATAAACACCATTCTATTAATGACTATTAATTTAGTTATAATAAGTATTACATAGTCAACACGACCCATTATTATTGTAATAGTTTGCATATATGTGTTAAAGGCATAGATATGTTATGTATTATTGTTTTGATCATGTTCATGTCAAAGTCGTTCCAATCAGTGGATTTTTTATTCTTTAAAGCTTGAACTATTTTAATTATTTCATTTTCATTCGTTGCCGTGAGGAAGAAGGAGTGAACATTCATGTTTTTATGTTGAGAGACGTCACTGTTTGTTTTGGATATTTTTGATGCAGGTGAGGCCCAATATTGACACAATAATCACTGAACACATTAACTACACTCTTCCCTTCTGTCATTTTCTCATCATTATTAATCATGTAGTCTGGGTAACTTTGTAAAGACCACATAGGTCCCTACACGTTAGTCACCCAGCAGGGGTGAACCAACCCTTTTATGATGTCGCTCAAATGTGAAGAGCCTGGTCACAAAGGGTATAAATGATTGTATTGTAATCGTGTCGTTAGTAGTGTTGTAATCCGGTTTTTGTCCTGTGTTGATTGAGACTTGGGATGTTACCGGTATATCAGGGGGACGGGCAGTGGCGTAGCAAGGGTACCAAGGGGCCCCAAGCAAGAATGTCGGTTGGGGGCCCTCTGGTGGCCGATCGGTGTACTACGCAATGGGAGAGAGGATGTAATTGGGCAGGAGCGGGTCACCTGACAACTCCCATAATGCAGTTCTCTGCATAAGTTTCCTCTGAACAGAAGGCTGAGGTTCTTTAGGTCATGAAGAGAGTTACATTAAACTGGTTTCACTATTAGAAATATAATCTGGTGGAGCCATGAGTAAAAAGTCTGTCCACTGCTCATTATAAATTAACATTAGGGAACCATGACTCACTAAAGCAGCAGCAGGATGGGGATAAACAGCGCCACAGAGCGTTGATGGAGAGATGGTGTAACTGCATCATCAAAATCACTAGGAAGGCTGTATATATCAAGCGTTTACTGCAGGTATCTGAAAACGGGTTGGTGCATGGGGGCCCTTCACAGTTGGGGGCCCCAGGCAGCTGCCTGCCTTGCCTTATGGCAAGCTACGCCTCTGGGGACGGGTCACGGGGACGCGCAGAGAGACGGTGACGACACACGCTGTCTTGGGGACACTTTTCCAGAGTTGCGTTGCCGGGAGCTAACCTTTTTGTCCTGTGGAGTATATCCTCTTTTGGAACTAAGTCACACATTGACGGAGGTGGATTAACGGAGCTGCTGGGAGTGTCTGGTCTGACTCCGGGTGCACGGGAGGGCAGTCGCTCAGGTTTGTGAGTGAGTTGGTTACCGATGGCCACATAGCCGGCTACCTGTTGCTATAACCGTGTTTATTTTGCCCCGTAGAACCGGGCCTGTGGTGGGATCAAGGTCGTGGTCTTGACCTTATATTCATGGACTTTATATGGACTATCATACCTTTTGTTTTCACGCGCCTTAGTGCGTAGTTTTGTGTTGTTCACTGGGTTTACGCTCGAGCGTGAGGGTGGGTTATGTCCAACTACCTACTGTAATATACGGCTAAACCAGAGCCAACGTTATTTAATTTGTTTGTGTGTTTGTTGGTCATTCACCCCTGATGGTTTACAGATCCGCCCGTTACCTAAAAGTGCGTAGTAGCTTCATCACCTTGGAAAAGACAGGTGAGCTGTTACAACTTAAAGTTTTCCAGTCTTTAGACATTGCATGATTTAAGACTTTCCATAGTCCTTTCATATTGTTTTTATTGACCTCAATCATGTTTCTGTAATCATTTATTTTACAATTTTTATTAAACTTGTTAGTTTGTTCTTATATTTTTTATATTTAGTTTCCGTTTCCAATGTTCTCTTTTTTATAAATGTTTTATATAAGGAGTTTTTCTGTTTACATGCGTTCAATAACCCCCTTGTCATCCATGGGACACATTTATTTGTTTGTGTATATTTGTGTTACTACTGGACAATGTTGATCATAAAGCTGTTTGATTGTGTTAACAAAATGTGTATATGCAATATTAACATCTTGTTCTCCAAGGACATTATTCCAGTCCTGATCTGACAAACTCAGCTTGAAAGCTTCCATGGAGCGCTCACATGTTAGTCTTACATTCTTTACCATAATAGTACTTTTGTTTTTCTTACTTTTTGTTGTATTTCAAATAGAGTAAAGACTGGCAAGTGGTCACTGATATCATTAATCAGTATTCCACTTGTCATATTGTCAAGAACATTAGTGAAGATATTATCAATCAGTGTAGCACCGTGTGCAGTTATCCTAGTGAGGCGTGTGATTAAAGGGTAAAGAGACAGACTGTACATACTGTAGTATCCACACATTTTTCACTGGGTTTATGTGATTTTGCTTTCAGTAAGTCAATATTGAAGTCCCCACAAATAAAGACATCTTTGTGGTTACTATGAGTAAATATCTGTTCAATATGTTCAATAAAACCTTCTATATCTGCACCTGGTGCTCGGTAGATACAAGAGACTAATATATTTTTCCTGTTTTCAAGAATTATTTCTATTGTCACACATTCAAACACATGATCAATTGCCATTGTCATTTTATCAACCAATTTTACATTTAAGTCTTTGTGCACATACAGAGCAACTCCACCACCTGATTTATGTTTCTGTTTATGTTGAACATTTGATATTCAAGATCAAATTCACATTTTTGTTTTCCTTTATCCATGTTTCTGATAGAGCGATAATAGCAGCATTTAAACTAAGTTTATTCAGATAATCTTTTATATGTTCAAAATTAGCATAACTACGATAATATAAATGAACTATTGGCTTGTTTTCTGGTTTTCCTAATAGTGAAAGTTGATTGTGTTGATAATACTTACAGTTACGACTTATACCATGAAAGAAATGCATGTCAGGATCCACATCGCTGCTTTGTTTTATTGTCTTTGAATGAAAATATTTCAAGTTCAGTGTCCTGAGTGAAACTTATGTCCTCATTATCATTATTCAGCCTACTCCTTTTGAGTTATTATTTATTTTCATTTTTCTTGGTTTTGTGTGATAATGTAAATGTAATGATGTAAATATTGTAAATAATAATATTGTCAATAACAGCTCAAATAAATCAAATAATATGAACATAAACTATTAGGTGCATGACATAAACTATTAGGTGCAGAGAACAATATACAACAGTAACAAAAGTAACTGCACTCAAAGAGGATCTGCACTCTTCATATTATTACAGATGGATCTGTGAAGTAAGAGTTATTATTTCTGTGCAGATCAGGCCAGAGCTTCTTCTCTAAAACCTCCCTCAGGCTGGTTCCTTCTCCAGTGACTCTGAACCGTAACCTCCTGAGACACGTGATCAACGTGTTACTGAAAGATATTTGTTACTTGTTTTTATTTAACACCAAGAAATACAGAGACGGAGAGAAAATAAAAACATCCAGTTTACAGTGTGTACAGTGTTTCTGTAACTTCTTGATGTTAAAAGTGACAATAGAAATAAATACATGAATGAAACTCAGTGGTGGAACTCGATTAACACTTTTAATGGAGTTAATTATGGCCTTAATTAATTAATCACATTTAATTTATTTTGAGCATGTTTTTATTTTAGTTTATTTCTTTGATGGAGCAGACGTGAGGCCTGTGACATCAATTCAAACAAAGACAGTTTATTTTGGAGAATCATCTTTTTAAATCAGTTCATGTTTAGGCTTAACTGTGAATAAACGAGTCTGACGGGAAAATAGTTTTGTCCCTAAAACACGTCTGCAGGAAAAAGAAAGTGAAAAAGATTCATTTACATTCAGACTTTTAATCACATTAAACCTTATGTAGTTCATTAATCACAATTCATTTAAAAAAGTCCCGGCCCTGATAACAATATACTGAATGAAAAGGAGCAGAGAGAAGAGATTTCTGTATCTGTCACAGACGGGGCAGTCGTCACGGGGCGGCTGTGGCTGCAGAAGTCGTTTACCACCAGAGTCTGGAGTGAATGAATAAAGACAGTGCAGCACTTTGAGAAACTTGGTAACACAGGCTTGTAAAGCGCAATACAAGTGTAAGCCGTTATGATGATGATGATTATCTGTAAATACGACAGTAAATGTTTTCTCTCCTGAGCAGCTGAAACAAAAGGCCGTGACAGAGTTCCTCTCATTCAGACACTGGAGGAGAGGGAAGTGTAAATCTAAAAAGAGACGAACAATCGGAGGATTAAACCTGTAAAGTCTGAGTTCTTCCTGCTGCTCATCTTCTCTCTGTGGTTTCAGTTTGATCCATCATGGCGTCCAGACTGGAGCAGGACCTGAGCTGTTCCATCTGCTGTGAGCTCTTCAGAGATCCTGTGGTTCTGAGCTGCAGCCACAGCTTCTGTAAGGTCTGTTTGGAGAACTGGTGGAAGGACAAACCCCTGAAGACCTGTCCAGTCTGTAAGAGAAGGTCCTCAAAGGAGAATCCTCCACTGAGTCTGTCTCTGAGGAACCTGGTGGAGACTTTCACAGAGGAGAGAAAACAAACATCTCCATCTCCAGCACAGCCTGAGTGCAGTCTTCACTCTGAGAAGCTGCGGCTCTTCTGTGAGGACCATCAGGACCTGATCTGCCTGGTCTGTAGAGACTCCAGGACTCACAAAGACCACAGCTTCAGACCCATCGAGGAGGCAGCTCAGGAGCTGAGAGAGCAGCTGAGGAGAGACCTCACACCTCTACAGGAGAACCTGAAGGTAAGAGACCTCACACCTCTACAGGAGAACCTGAAGGTAAGAGACCTCACACCTCTACAGGAGAACCTGAAGGTAAGAGACCTCACACCTCTACAGGAGAACCTGAAGGTAAGAGACCTCACACCTCTACAGGAGAACCTGAAGGTAAGAGACCTCCTCCTCCTGCTGCTCCTGTCAGTGGAACGTGTCCACAGAGCTGTATCTCCTGCAGCAGAAGAACATCAGCCTGTCCTGCTCCAGACGGAGGCTCTTTCTAACTCTCTCTGATGTTTCAGGTCCTGGTTCTTTCTAACTCTCTCTGATGTTTCAGGTGCTGGTTCTTTCTAACTCTCTCTGATGTTTCAGGTCCTGGTTCTTTCTAACTCTCTCTGATGTTTCAGGTCCTGGTTCTTTCTAACTCTCTCTGATGTTTCAGGTCCTGGTTCTTTCTAACTCTCTCTGATGTTTCAGGTCCTGGTTCTTTCTAACTCTCTCTGATGTTTCAGGTCCTGGTTCTTTCTAACTCTCTCTGATGTTTCAGGTCCTGGTTCTTTCTAACTCTCTCTGATGTTTCTCCTCAGGTCCTGGCTCGGAGCAGAGCACAGTTGGAGTTTTCAGAGGCTCATATCACGGCCCAGGCCCGACGCGCTCAGACACAGATCAGAGCTCAGTTTGAGAAGCTGCACCAGTTCCTGAGGGAGGAGGAAGAGTCCAGGATGAAGGCTCTGAGGGAGGAAGAGGAGCAGAAGACTCAGAGGATGAAGGACATGATGGCGGCCGTGAGCAGAGACATGGAGGCCGTGTCCCAGAGCGTCTCAGAGACAGAGGAGCTGCTGAGAGCAGCAGACGCCTCCTTCCTGCTCCAGTACAAGACTGCAGCAAAGAGGCTGCAGCAGCGCCCCCTGGTGGAGGAGATGGGACCAGGAGCTCTGATAGACCAGGCCAAACATCTGGGCAACCTGGGCTTCAACATCTGGAGGAACATGCAGAGCCTGGTGCAGTTCTACCCTGTGATTCTGGATCCAAACACTGCAGGACCTCCTATGATCCTGTCTGAAGATCTGAGCTCAGTGAGAGGAGGAGAGAAACAGGAGGTCCCACAGAATCCAGAGAGAAGAGGAGATTATGATGATGTACTTGGATCTGAGAGGTTTGTCTCAGGGACTCACAGCTGGGACGTGGAGGTCGGGGAGAATGAGGACTGGGAGGTGGGTGTGAGAGAGTTTGTTCAGAGAAGAGACGACACTGAGGAGAGAGATTGGTTCATAGAGTTCTGTAATGGTGAATACTCAGCCTATTCTCCCTCAGTCTTTGGTAAACGTTTCTCAGTGAAGAAGCTGCAGAGAGTCCGAGTGAAGCTGGACTTTGACACAAAAACACTGACCTTCACTGACCCCGACACAAACACAGACCTCCTCACATTCACAGAGTCTTTCCCTGAGGGACTGACTCCATATTTATTCACAGTAGATAAGGACGTTCCTCTGAAGATCTTACCGAGGAACATCACTGTGACAGAGTAGAACCTACAGCTCTGTGTTTCTGTCTGTTTCTCTCGTTAACCCTCGTAGTTCCTTCACCTGATGACATCACAAGGTGGTGATCTGTCTTGTTCTGAGCCTGTCAGTGCTCAGATTGCCTCCAGATGTTTTGAAAACCAAAACTGTTTCAGACTGATTCTCGTTCTGCAGGAAACGCTGAGTCTTTCTCTGGGATGTAAAAGTACTTTGTATATTCTGGGGTTATTTGGATCAGAGTGGATGAAACATTGTTGTTCTGTTCATTCTGTGACTTCTGTAATTACTGTAAAGACTAGGGACGTAACGATTCATCGAAAATCGATTTAAAATCGATTTAATATGCGTAAAATGTGAATCGATGTAAAAAATTAAAGAATCGATTTTAAAGCCACCCTCAGCTACTCCATTTTGCGCTACCGAAATAGACCGGAACATAGCTCGTTGTTTCTAACGACGTTAACTTTTTCTCAAGACAAGCTCCACACCTCCACCCGCCTCACCCCCAACACACGCCACACCATGTAAACACATACACGTGTAGGCATCGAAGCAGCAGACGCAGCTACGAGATTAGCGTTAGCGGCTAACGCAGAGTTTAGCATTTTGACAGAAGTTTACCAAAGATCGTAAACTGACAAACATCTGACCAACCTGCTCTGATTCTGCTGAAATCCTCATCAAATGTCCGTTTGTCAAATAATCCAATACCTACAGGGAGCTGTCATGTCTTTTTCCTCCTTATGATTACAAAGGCTGCACAGGAGGCTGTGAGGCGTTCGAGGGTGAAAAATACTGCACTGTAAAATTAGTTCTAAATGGTAGTATTATGTTCAAACTGCAAAAAAAAAAAAAAGGTTTGGTAAAATAAATATAATCTCAAAATATTTGCTTTGCTACACATCTTATTTATGATGAAAACATGTAAATTTACAAGCACTCATGTCAAAATGATTATAGTTCATTTTCATGTCTTGTAATTTTTTGTAATGTACAGTTCTCTTACTGAGACAGTTGCAGTTTGTTACAAGGACAAAAATGCAAAAAAATCGGAAAAAATCGAAATCGGGAACTTAAAATTGGAAATCGAATCGAATCGGGGCTTGAGTGAATCGTTACATCCCTAGTAAAGACTTAAATAAATAAGAACTGATCAACTTTCTATCATGAACTTCTTTCATTTTCATCGGACACATTAGACTCACGTTTTCTAAAACTAAACATTTGACCCAGTTTTCTTTAGTTTGACATTTTTGTGACGTTTATAGTTTCACTTCCTTATTGGAAACTGACAGGAAGTGACTTAGTTTAAACTGTTGCCGTGACGACCACGTTAAGTCAATAAATCATATTTCAGGTGGAGGCTAAAGCTAATCAGGGTTAATGTCGGCCACTCAAATATTTCCTCATCATTTTAGTCAAAGTGATATTTTTGTGACTAAAATTGGACTAAAACTAAATTCAAAGTTGTTTCTGAGACTAAAACTGAGACTAAAATGTCCAGATATTTTGGTCGACTAAAATCTGACTAAATAAAAGTGAAAAGAAGAAACTAAAATCATCCAAACTTCAGTGACAGTTTGAAAAAGCCTCAGATCATTTAGATTCTGTCAAAGGAGCAGCTCTGAGCTTTGTTCATGTGGAGAAGAAACATGAATAAATATGATTATAATAAACATTATAAATGCTCAAACTAGACTCAAATAGAAGAGAATTATTTGACTAAATCACGACTAAAACTAAATGAAAATATGTGTCAGAATGAAACTGATGGCAATACAACTCTATGGGAGAAATACAGTTTGTGTGAGAAATCTCCATAAAGAAAAGTGACTAATGTTCCTTATCCGTATTTGGTGGTGATTAGATTCACAAACCTGTCATTTTATTTTGAAGGCAGAAAGGCCTTCCTATTGGCCAACATCACCTTCATGTTTGTTTAACCCTTGTGTCATCCTTTAATTTTCTTACATTCGTTACCCTAGTGTACAAAAATGTACACGCTTTTCAAACTGCTATAAAAAACACATACTTTCATCTTTTTTTAAAATGTTTGAATGAAAACATGTTTTTATTTTGGGATTTTAACCCTTTATATGCCAGTTTCAAAACAAAAACTTTGAAGTTTGTGTCACAGAACAAAAACCTCATTATCTTTATAATAATGAATAGTACAGAGCTGAGGCTTTGGTGGATTTTAGGGCCTTGGATGTGTCAAAGTTGAGCTCAGTGGGAGCGTCACAATCAGTGGTTAGTTTTGAAGCAGAAAAGTCTCTGTTTTGAAAATGAGGCCATGTTTGTAAACCTGAGGGAAACACATGAATAATTTGTCCAGGTGTTTTTGTGTGTTGAGGTCACTTTCAGCTAATTCATATTTTTGCACAAAAAAACTCAAAAATGAGTTTAGGCTCCGCCCACCGCGCTCCTGTTATCACATAAACACAGAGTTTACAAACTGTAGAATATGGCAACAACACTGGCCGACTGTAAAAAAAAAGTTGAAATTTATGAAATACTGTAAAAATGTTCAAATTCATTCTTTTTCTTCCAAATGAAATGCTGACATTGTAAAAAGTGAAGTTTTAAACAAAGAAAAGCATGTGTTTATAATGGAAGTCAATGGGGCTGTTTCAGCCGCTGCCATTTTCAAATAAAGAATCGTCCACTACAGAAAAACTACAAACGCATCAAATCCATTTTTGTCTCATCTTTGACACAAACACGGCCCTAAAATCCACCAAAGCCTCAGCTCTGTACTATTCATTATTATAAAGATAATGAGGTTTTTATGTTGTTTTGTAACACAAACTTCAAAGTTTTTGTTTTGAAACAGGCAAACAAAGGGTTAAAATCCCCAAATAAAAACATGTTTGGTAGTTTTGAGAAGGTGAGAAGTGATTCTTCAGATTTGTGAAAACATTTTGAAAAAAGATGAAAGTATGTGTTTTTTATAGCAGTTTGAAAAGCGTGTACATGTTTGTACACTAGGGTAACGAATGTATAGGAAATGCAGATCTCCAATATAAACGACATGAGAGAAAAACAAACAATGGATTCGGAAAATTTGGCTCGATAGAACATTTTCTGCCAAAACCCACGTCTCAAGCTGCAACACTGACACAATGGTCAGGAAATGAAAAAAAAATCTTGCAAAATGTACAAAAATGTACATAGGATAACATAAGGGTTAATATTGTTTTCAGAGAAAATACTTGGAGCAGATTTGACGCTGACAGAGAAGACTCTGAACTCTGAGACAGTTTTTGTTTCATGTAGATTCTCCCAGTAATGACAGATATATTAGCCAAAAACTAAGACAAAGAAAATGGCCGTTTGACAGTTGCCATAGTTACCGTCATGGAAACTTGGTTGACGTCCTCAGTATTGGGCTCCTCTGAAACGGAGGCGTGTCCTCTCACCGCCGCATTTGACCTCAGTTATAACGGCCTCAGAGCGAGGCTGCGTCAGGTCACGTGTCCAATCATATAATAAAATGTCAATCTGTGCTAAAAACTACTGTTTATGAGTCAAAGCTGTTTATAAACTGGTTTATTTTTTTTGGATGTCTGACTGTTTGAACATTTTGGCCAGAATAAAATAAAAACATTTCTGCAAAGATTTGCAAGGTATTAAAATATCAAATATATTTAGCAGGTCCAGCCTATGTTTGTTTACGTAAGCAGACTTACGTAAACAAACATAGGCCTGATTTATCAATAAATAGGCCTATTTATTAGGCCTTTCATTAAGATTAACTTTATATAAACCTCATTTTTATATCTTCACTCACTTACAACACTTCTAACAATGATTTTATTATTACAATGATTGTTTTGCACAAATGTGGAACAAAACTTTGTGTAGTGAGCACAAACTAATAAGGTTTTGGGAGAAAAAGGAATAAAAAACATGATTGCAGTGCATCATGGGTAATTTCAGCTCTCCGAGGCAGCGGAGGATCCACAGGTGCATCCTGGGTAAATGAGCCAAACGGAGGAGTGGAGCTGCGAGGGGTCACAGTGAATGGGAACACCACTTGGTGGCGCTGTGATGACATTGATCCTGACAGTTGGGAAACAGCCAGAGTTTGTTGGATGTCTGAAGAAGAAGATCTTTATTTATAAAGTGCCTTACACAGACTTGGTCACAAAGCGCTTTACATGAGACACTTTACATTGACTTCATACTCAGTGGTGGTAAACTACGTTTGTAGCTTCAGTTTCCCCTGAGGGAAGCGCTGTCACGACTGCACACATCTGCACACATCTGCACACATCTGTCCTGGAGCCGCCATCCAACCGAGACCTTCCTCAGTAGGGAGCTCCTTTTGTTCCTGTCCCGCCGCCTGTCCCTGCTCCGCGGCTGGGATCCGTGGGGTGCCCTCCTCCGGTGGGACCCCTGGATCTTCCACCGCCTCCAGAGCTTCCGGCCCTGCCTCTGCCTTCGACGGAGACCCTGGTCCTGCCCCCATGGCCCGCGACCTGCCGGAGTCTGTTCCCTCCTCCTGGCCCCCTCCGCCCTCCCGGGTTCATTGACTTTGGGACGTCTGGGAGCCGTCCCTTGGTGGGGGGTACTGTTATGGTTCCGTCTGTTTTTGTTCAGCTCTTGTGTGTTTTATTTTGAAATGTCTGTTCTGTCTTTGTGGTTTTTCTTTGCGGCCCTTGTGTTGATGACCTGCCCCGCCCTAATGTGATTCACCTGTTCCTGCTGTATTTAGACCCCTGTGTTCTCCCTTGTCCTTGTTGGTTCATTGTTTTCTGTTTGTTGGTGTTTCGTGTGTCTGTGCCTTGTGTGTCTCCAGTTCTGGTCTCTGTGCCATCTTGTAAGATTCTTTTGCCCGGTTTTGGCGATTTTGCCTGTACCTGTACTTGGACGTTCCATTAAATTTACTTTTGGGCTTTTTGCATTTGGGTCTCTTTTTCCGCCTCACACCACAACAATTGCTCTGATGTGTTTAAGTTCAGCTCCAGGATCACTCCCACATTTAGAACTTGTTTTTAGAAATAGAGACATTACTGACGTCAGAAAAGGCAGAAAAGTGATGCTGATTCTCCTCTGCCAAGTCCAGCGCCTTAACCACTGTGCCATCGCAGCCACAGGGTCGTCGTGAATCATCAACATCACGTGACTGAAGAGGAAACACCTTCTTTATGGGATAATGCAGGAGAAATAGAAATAACAACAGAATAATGTCCACTGTTCTTTTCCTAAATGTTCTGTTTAAAATGGGCAGGTGCTGAAGCCGCCACCAGAGGGCGCTGTGTCCCATCGCCCTTCAGGTTTTCTTCATTACAGTTCAAGTTACTGTAAATATTGTGTTGTTAAACCACTGTGTCTTCACTGGTTTCAAAAAGAGAGAAAGAAAATGTAAAGGTAAAGGCTGCTGGAGAGCCTGGATACAGCTGCCACGCTCTGAAGGGATTTACTGAGTTTTTGTGTCTATTAACCAGATCTCAGAGTCCAAACCTTTAGCAGTCCTGAGTCCTGCTCCAATTATTTTATTATCAACCATGATTACTAAACACTAGCATTTGTATTTATTTATCGTAGGTGCAGCTGCTGAGGAAATCTCCCAGGAACCAAAGAAATGGTCAAAAGATAATCAACATCTGCATCTGCTCGACCTTCTCCCATCATCTCCTGATGCTGTTGCCAGTGGAACTAAACACAAACTTTTTCGGGGTTCTAATCATTTTTCCCACTGTCCATATTTTGCCATTTTATCAACTGTAATTTGACCTTTTGTGTCTGAACCCTTTTTGGATTGTTATAATTATTACTATATATATTTAAAAAAAAGTTTTATAGACAACATTTTGCTGCGAAAGGAATAAAGTGATTATGTTCAATTAAAATTTATGACTAAATATTGATTGTAACAACTGATTTACAAACACTTTATACCCGCTACAATTACCTGGATTAGCCTTCAGTATGATGGTCCTGTCAACTGTACTTTATGAAACAAAGCATTGCACAGTGGTAACATCTTGTTTGCTCCAAATTGAGGGAATTCACTGCACAAAAATTAAACGTTCTTTACTCAATGTTGTGGAGATAACTGTTTTATACTTTGATCTACCCCAATATATCACCTCATACAGAAATAAATGAGTAATGAGTGTACCATTTTTTTCTGGTGTTATTTGGTCACAAACTCAATCTCCTGCCTTTCCTCCATGTCTCATGCTCTTCTGCTCCAAATGCTTTTAGTTTGTTTGATTTAATTTACTGCACATTCTTCAGGGGCACTGGTTATGGGTTATACTTATGGAAGCAAAGGCTGAAAAAGTGTTGGCCTCTGTCTAGTAAAAGCAGTATTAGGCTGTAATATCTGTCTTAGGACTGCAGGAGGCACTGTCACGCTAAAGGCACCAAAATAACATTTAAATGGAGCATGCGCTGTAAAGTTTTGTAATGTAAATACCGTGGTAAACTTGGATAAAGTGGTGATTCTGAGTGCTATATGGATGCATAATGTACACAAACAGGAGGAGGTGGACTGTATGCCTCAGATTCATAGTTTGAACAGGTTATGCCTGTGGAAATGACTCAACATGTGGTGGTTACCTGGATGAAGAAAAAAAAAACTTACACAGACTAAGGTAAACTCTTAATTATCTTCTTTGTAATTAAATCACACTTTTTTAAGTCTGTACAGTTATACTTTTAAACCTGTTTTATTGAATGCAGTTGTGAAGCCTCTGATCATTTCAAACACTTTAGTCCTGAAGCAGTTTGACTTAGTTCTGAAGAGGCTCTTTCAAAGTAAGTGGAACACGTAGAGGCTACCCAGCTAGCAAATTTCTCTTGGGCCAGAACTGGCCTACAACCTTACATTTCTTCTGGCTGACAACTGGCTAGTCTGGCGGCCCTTTGCCGGGCCATAGGCTGCATGTCTTATCCATTAACAGCTGCTGGCGCTCTAGTGGGCCACACGCTCCGTCAAGGCATAATTAGCTAGAGTTCTCTTCTGGCCCAGTACTGGTTCATACACTGCAAGTCTATGAAACTATAAATTATGCTCACACACATTTTAATTTAATTGCAGACTTACGAAAATGTGAACATAGCTGTCTCTAAATGCAGAAGGAAATATCTAAAAACTACATGTACAATACAAACCAGCCAACAGGCCTACAAGTACATTTTATTTGTCCAATCACAAATAATTTCTCCATTCAAACATTTGCAAAACAGAATAAAACAAGGATTCCTGCTCTCAAAACAAGTTTATTCTCCCCCAAAATGCAATTTTAATTAAACAAAACATCAACATTTACAATTTACAATGCATTTTATGTACCGATTCAGTCATTTCACACTGCATGTCCATTCTCAGTACAAGTCATTTGCTATTTTGTCTGTAGTAATATTTTTGCTGACTTAAACTGAAAAAAAAGGCCATGAATAGTTGATTTACCACGTTCCGATATTTGCATTGACTAATAAACAAAAAAACATAAAAAATTAAAAAAAACAGAGGGAATGCATGAAAATAAGATCAAGGCTTTCAATGTATTTCCATTGTTTTCAAAGAGCCCCAAACTCTAATACCAACTCTACATCTCAGGAACAAGTTTGCTCCTTTGTCCATTTGCTAAAAGGTCCCTGATGCCACATAATAAAGAATGCCTAAAACATGAATCAGTTCTCTTAAGGCTGTTCATCTCAGATTAAGTCACTTATTCATCCATACCCCTGTCTAAATGCATTGTCACAGCATGAGTATTCTGTGTGTGATTAGGCTTTTACAAAAGCTCTGGCTTGAGCACCGTCAACAGGTTCATATAAAAATGTTTCCCCTTAATGGTGAATCCTATTCCCAGTGTTCAGATAGTAGATCTCTTAATTCTCTTCAAGTGAGTTGGGTTTAGAGATACTACAAAAAAAGAACGCGGATTACTTTTGTTTTAGAACCACTAATAAATAGATAAAAATGAAAATCGGATGTTGATCTTGCTGGCTCTCAGTCTCCTACCTCTGCTCTGGTCATTGGCCACACATGTATGATGTATCCATTTGCTGAACCTTTCCAGATCACATCGCAGAGGGTGTTGAGGATAGAAAACTGTAATGAAAAGAGGAGACAATTTTACAAAGATTTTGAGTTGTTGGCTGTTTTAATTTGCCCAAGGACTTTATAAACCTGGGCATATACCCTAATAGAGGCTGTGTGGAGCGTATATGTAGTAAAGTGTTTTTGTTATAGTAAGTACTAAGCCTATTAATCAATATACAATGGTTATTAGTATGAAAATAGGTGCATTTGATTGATTTGAACATGTGTACTTCAAATCTGGTGACATGACTGGTTATTTTATGACACAAACCATAATATTTCTACCTACAGAAAATGTTTACTTACCAAGTGAAGTGAGCGGTGCATGCATTTTGGCTGTATATTGCTCTATAAACAGAAAACGGAAAACAAAGTCCATTAAATGTCATTTATGCTACAATCTCTATTTGGTTAAATCAGTGCATCCTGAAGTAATCTCTGATGGCACATTAGACGAACGTGTAATGTGGATTTAATATGTTTTTCATTCAACAGTTTTCAATACAATGTAAATTTGCTAGCTGGGTAACCTAGCCAACTGGTTATCTGGCTTTGGCATCAAAAAAAAATTAAATGATGCACATATATGGCAAAACACAACGGTAGCTCAAAAACATGTTCACTTATACACTAATGTAAATGTCAGTCTGACAAAAAAACATCATAAGAAAAGTTACAATTATTACTCACCAGCAGGAAATAACTTTTGTGGACAGATCCACACATTCGCTCGAAAAGTAGCTACGTACGTAACTAGGCAACCACACTTACAACAACGTACGACGTGACATATTTTGTTGGTTCTTGACGCCAGTGTGTCCCGGGCGGGCGGGATCATGTAATACAGACAAACTCTCTTGTCGTTGTAGACTTATTTTGCACTTTTTACGTTAAATCAACACGAACAAACTGCAGAATGATGGCTTTTTAACTAACATATTTCGAATACGGTAATCCCACCCGCCTTGTTTGTCAAGGTAATTCAAACCAAGTATCTATTCCGAAACTTGTGGCTCACTCGCTGTTTGTTTGTTATCGGGCCAGAAGATGGCACCGCGTGTATGCGCCACGGCATGTTCTGACCGCTGTGGCCGCATCAGTTGTGATTGTTGTGGCGCAGACACCGCGTGTCCACTTCAGGCCCAGTAATGATTTTACTGCCTGATTACTGACACTCGATTTATTGCGTATGGCTCGTTACTGGGCCAGATGATTGCAGTCAGGTCGCCAGTCAGCCAGCTGTGCCACAAGAAAGCCAGAACTGGCTCAGACACGACTGCTACCTGGGTAGGCGGTTAGCTGCGGATGCTAAGATGCACAGAAGATGATTCGTCACGGAGCCTGGGTTGTGAATGAATACACCGGAGTCATAGATTACAGTTTTAGTGTGTATTCAGTACTTGACAAACATAAACACGAGTGCCTTCAATGACACGTACAAAACAAAACCCCGACACAATGTGTCCCACGGTCGAGAGAGTTCAGTGAGATGTTCATTAATCCCGGGTTGGGCAATAATAATCCAATACGGGAAAAGTTCAGGCGTGATGGATGTGCGTTCCGCTTATCCTACCACATATAAGTCTGAGGTTTCGTAGCTCGCCATCTCGTGGGGAGTCCTTGAGTTGGGACGATCGAGAGTTCAATAATCCATGAGTGAAGGAAGGGTATTGGTTGGTCCAATACAAAAACCTGACCTAAAAAGGCCAAAAACATAAATTAAGTAACCTAATTACTAAAGTAACTGTACAAATAAAGTAAATCAATGTATGCATAAACATACATGCTGAAGCAGAGGCATATCAAAAAAATAAAGTAGTATCATTAATATAATGATAATACCAAATCAATGATTGCAAAGTTAAAAACACATTTAACTGTATCATGCAATAATATTTGTATTCTTATATGCAATAAGTATAATAAAGTAAAGCAACTATTACCATGTGCTATGGTGTATATACGTTGAATTTCATCTAAATGTAGTTGTTTTCAGAATCAAAACGTATAACTCAGTCAACATTGAAGAAAATAATACAAAGTGCACCTTCAATTTTCAATAAACAAAAGTAGTCGAATAATCCAAAACACTAAAGCAGAGTTTGGTATTCGAAGTATTATTGCGCAATGTTGATAAGGAGAAATACGTAGCTACGTTCAAATCAATGGGCTTCAATGGCCACCAAACATGTAACCAGTTCAGCGGTAGTCATGAAACTGACAAAACACGCACACAACAGAAACAATTCTCTAAATTAGCCGACATGCTAACAGTTTAAATCGGTGGCTACAATTCGGCTTTTACAGTAGAACAGGTAAGACGATTACCTTTGAGTTTGGAATGACTAACGCGGCGTCTCCAGCCGCGGCCCGACGTCTAAACAGAGCGGAATCAGACACGGGCTGTGGTTGGGAAGCGGCAGCAACTACAGTCAAAGTAACGCTTCAGTGAGCGATCACAGAACGTGACATACTATAGGTGAGTAGCGATGGCAAAAGACTAACCGGGGATTCAGAGCGTGAACCCCTAAGGTTGGAGCGCTTTGTTGGGTTTGTTTGGGGACGCCGAACAGACCATACCACAGTGGAGGCGGACAGGAAGTGAACCCCCGTGACCCGTAACTTTGAGGAAGTTGGGAGTTTGGGGTGTCGCAGGAAGTGGGCCCGCAAAAATAAAAGGCTATAGTAAATGCGGGTTACATCAGTAAATAATAAGTGTATAGGCCCTAAGTGTTAATGAAGAGGTTTGAAACATGATTTAGTGTTGGTGAGTCTTTAACCTGCCTGATCTCCGCCCCTGTAACGAGGACAGGTTCACCTTAAAACAACTTAAGAAATAAAGTACAATAAATCAGTGATGTGTTTGACTTGATTCTACACGTTTAGCTCCGCCCTCGGCCGAGTCTGTGTGAGTCACAAACCAGGAAACAAACACTGACGAGATTATTCCAGAGGATAATAACGTCCACCTCTGAGACTAAAGACTCTGAGACTAAAGACTCTGAGACTAAAGACTCTGAAGACTAAAGTCTGCTCTGAGGTGAGTCTGAACAATCACTGCCTTTGTGGCTGAGGTCTAATGGACCCTGCGCTGTGTGTTATTTATGTCACAAATGCTGATGGACTCAGATCTCAGTTGGAGGAACAACGCTCCGGTGTTGAGGATCAACGTGGGCGGGGTTAATTCGGGTTAGTTTATCGGCGTGTCGCAGGACAGTCCTGTAAAGACTCAAGGACACCTCCTTATAGGTCCTTTAGATGGCGCCATACACCTCAATAAGCTCACCTCAAGCAGATACACTTTCACGTAGGCTATGATAAATGACATTTGAATAACAGATGGCTTTAATTACAATAAACTATGGCCTTGGGCTCATGTGCAAGCTGTCAATATCTATAGTCTAATAAATCATAAAAATAAATACATTGTGAGACATACAGGCAGAAGCATCAACCACTGTTTCTGTTCCCAGGAATATAGATCATCTTGTTATTTAGGTAATATTGGCTAAATTGTGAAAATAATGATCAAAAGTGTCCAGGAAAATATAATTAACAGCAAATGAATAAAGCCAAGGAGGCAAAGACACACGGGGAATCGAACCTCCAACCTTCTGTGCACCAGACCAGCCACTCGACCATCTACGCCACCACTTGTTAAAGATATTTACTCTCGCCCCACATAAAATCCCTTCAAATTAAACACGAGCCCTTGTTCTTTCAAGTTACCAGGGAAAAATGTCCATACAGTGACAATATCTCCCTAAGTTTCAGGACAAATTGTTGAACCTGTGCCATTGAAACACTGTATGCTTGTGGCTTCTTTGGTCTTACATCACATTCTATCAATTACTGTCACTGTCATATGGTTTAGCCTTTTCCCAGAATAAAATGACTTACTTCATGGCTTGTCTTGAAGATATTCAAATACAGTAGGCTACAATAATCCCTACTCATACCATGAAGTGTAATACAATGCAAAGACATCATTTCATTCTGTATTCCTTTATTGTGTTCACGTCATTCAACATAAGTAAATAGTACGTGCATGAACAGTGAGAGAGAACAATCACATTATTTTGAGGCGCACTATAGCCTACAGGTAGACAAGAATACCAATGCTTTAGCTTGATACCCACGAATCACTCTGCATTCAAAGGTAAGGGTGAACATTAGTTAGCCAAAGTAAAGTTCCAACTCAGGTTAGCCATAGCACAATTAATGAAACAGCCACGACAGTGATACCAAACAATGCTACACCTCAGGAAAAGTCACACCGCAGTCAACAAACCTTGCTTTTAATACTTTCCATTTGGCGACCAAAAAAATCACAGGATAACAGATGCAATGAGATTAAAAATAACTTTCAGCTCCATGGGGCTTGGAGGAGGTGAGGTTGGCAGTGTCCATGCCTGACAACAATGCACCTTTGGGACGTCCAGTGAACAATTAAGAACAATTAAATCACTGTCTTTTTCTCATCTTAATCGGGAAAGCAATGGTTGTAAATTAGTATTAATATGAGTATATAATCGACTGTATGATGGCAGACATATAGGCCTATTCTGATGCCTGATGAGTTTGGAACATGATGTGAAACAATATTATGGACAGGCATGGACTCAACCACCTACACCCCTGCTCTACCTCTACCCCACCTGTACCCCCTGGAGAGCGAGAGGGGTACAGGTGGGGTAGAGGTAGAGCAGGGGTGTAGGTGGCTGAGTCCATGCCTGTCCATAATATCGTTTCAGCTCATGTTTTAGTTTCTTCGGACATCAGAACAGGCCTGGCTGACCTGCCATCATACAGTGCGATTATATACTCATATTAATACTACTTTATGACAATTGCTTTCCCGATTAGGTGGATAAGACGAAGAAAAATTTAATTGTTCACTGGACGTCCCAAAGTGCATTGTTGTCAGGCATGGACACAGCCAACCTTAAGGAAAGGGATTTTATGTGGGGCAAGAGTAGATATCGTTAACATGTGGTGGCGTAGATGGTTGAGTGTGTGGTCTCGTGTACAGATGGTTGGTGGTTCGATCCCCTGTGTGCCTTTGCATTCTCGGGTTTATTCATTTGCTGTTTATTATATTTTCCTGGACACTTTTTATCATTTATTTTCACAATTTAGCCAATATTACCTAAATAACATGATGATCTATATTCCTGGAACAGAAACAGTGGTTGACGCTTCTGCCTGTATGTCTCACATTTAGATTGATTAGCCTATAGATACTGACAGCTTGCACACGAGCCCAAGGCCATATCCCTGGTTTATTGTAATTAAAGCCATCTGTTATTCAAATGTCATTTATCATAGCCTACGTGAAAGTGTATCTGCTTGAGGTGAGCCTATGAGGTGTATGGCGCCATCTAAAGGACTTGTAAGGAGGTGCCCTTGAGTCTTTACAGGACTGTCCTGCGACACGCCGATAAACAAACCCGAATTAACCCCGCCCACGTTGATCCTCAACACCGGTTCTCGCCGTGACCATGTCACGATGTGATGTTTACATTTTGCGCGAGCTCGGCACATGGATATTTCATAAAATATAGTAGCTAGCTGTGCGCCACCATGGCCAATTAGCTGTTGTGGACCTGCTGTCTCCCCCTGAAGTCGACAGGAACAGGAAAGGATTGCTACGAAAATTGTGTTGCCTGGCTCTGCCATACTATTCCCTGTCCATTACACGCAGGGAAGTTAGTCTGGTAACGGAGCAATTGGAGCAGTTTGAAGGGGCGGGCCTAACGCACACAGATCGTCAGTGAAATAAACCAATTAGCAATTAGCGGACGTGACGACAGCTGTAGTCAAACTCACAAAATATGAACTGAATATAAACTCACGAGCACGCGGAGGCAAAATCCTCGACTACTTCACCCATGATTAGTTTTGGCTAATGTTAATGTTGTTAATTGAACTACAACATAGCAGCGCAGCGAGTGACGTAACCTTGTCAATTCTCTGTGACGGTCGTGATTGGTTCGGCTAGGCCTTAGCCACCAATCAGCAACTTGTTTACCATGTGTGTCCAGACCCACCTTCTTTCGCGCAGAAAAGAAGTGGGTGTGGTTTATCAGGCTAAAATTGTGTGTGATGTTCATGATAACTGTACTGACATTGAGATAAAAGGTAATAAAGGCTTCAGTCTTACCATATGAGTGTGTTGGCGTTGTTTACATTACACGCAATGAATAATAATTAAAAGAATAATCACTCTCTCAACCAGTCTCGAACTCACTCCACGTGTTTGAAAAAGGTTTGCTTCAGGACACCTGCTCTAACCCCTACACTACAGCACCACACCGAGTTTTGTCTTAATGCTTGTATTTATCAGATCTTCTGTACCCATCACAGTAAGCCATGCCATTCCATCGGCCATGTCAAAATGTGACAGTCACCGATGGACGTGGGATGTTATTAATTGTACGACGAGGCTGCGTCCTTTCCTCATCCTGCTAATGCATATATGTGCGCCTGACATCGCTGGTGACACTGTTTGCAGCAGTTGGCTGTCGGTAGAGATTTTACGATCTAAAAGCCACAAAATAGCAGAAGCTCTAATCAACATGGTGGCCTATGCACCCATTTGACCACAGCGTGTCGCTGTTGTACTACAAACGTTTGCTAATGGAATTTAGCTTATTTGTGCAGATGACTTTTTAACAAGAGGCCCCATACAAGCATCATCTCCTCATCATTAACATCAAACCTATTAAGAGGAATCCTGAATAGGCGTAAAGTTCAGCTCTGCATTTATGGCGCAATCTTTTCAGCTCTGCTCCGTCGAAATTCGAACAGCGACACGCTGTGGTCAAATGGGTGCATAGGCCACCATGTTGATTAAAGTTTATGCTATTTTGTGGCATTTATTTCGTAAAATCTCTATCGACAGCCAACTGCTGCAAACAGTGTCACCAGCGATGTCAGGCGCACATATATGCATTAACAGGATGAGGAAAGGACGCAGCCTCGTCGTACAATTAATTACATCCCACGTCCATCGGTGACTCACATTTTGACATGGCCGATGAAATGGCATGGCTTACTGTGATGGATACAGAATATCTGATAAATACAAGCATTAAGACAACACTTGGTGTGGTGCTGTAGTGTAGGGGTTAGAGCAGGTGTCCTTAAGCTCACCTTTTTCAAACAAGTGGAGTGAGTTCGAGACTGGTTGAGAGAGTGATTATTCTTTTAATTATTATTATTTGCGTGTAATGTAAAAGCCGCCAATGCACTGGTAAGACGGAAGCCAACCTTTTATCTCAATAAAAAATAAATTAAAAAAAACACACAATTTTCGTAGCAATCCTTTCCTGTTCCTGTCGACTTCAGGGGGAGACAGCAGGTCCACAACAGCTAATTGGCCATGGTGGCGCACAGCTAGCTACGATATTTTATGAAATATCCATGTGTCAAAATGTAAACATCACATTGTCACATGGTCACGGTGAGAACCGGAACACCTGCTCCATTTATTATCTGGCAGCAAACAAATAAAATGGCGTTGGCCCATCAGCAGTCCTGCCCACATATACAGTCTATGGACAAAGGAGGAACATCCACGTAAGTAACTAATAGTAACATATATGACGACAAAACAAGATAACAACTTAGAAGACATATTAAAATCACAACAATGTGGATTTAACGGGTTGATGTTATTAGATGTAAATAATCCTCACCTCTTCCCATGGAAGACAATAAGAAAAGGGAAGAGGGGGGACTTCCGGTGACGTCATATTGGAGATGACACGCTGAACAGAGGGCTCCGTCTAAAAACTTGTAATATCCTAACAAAGAATGATCTTGATGGCAAAATAGCATGTCCAGATTTCTACGAAGCAACAGTTCAAACAAGGACGCGGAGCGACAGAAAAAACGACAACCTAAAGCAGTTAAAATTGCCGAAGACGATGACTAGCAAAGCCGAAGCTAATATGGCTAGCAACAGCACAGGTAATCCTGAGAGCCGAATACTAGCAGAATTGGAGAAGCTAAGGCAAGAACAAAGAGGGGCACACTCAAACCATGGTCTCAATAAATAAACTAGAGATAACAATGCAAGAAATGAAGGGTGACATGGCCCGGCTCGAGAAGAGAACCACGGAGGCGGAAGAACGTATTAGCAGCGCCGAGGATACAACGCAGAGACACGAGAGGGCCATTAGATATTTGCTGCACAGAGAGATGGATCTAACGGCCAGATACGACGATTTACAGAACCGGTCCCGAAGAAACAACCTAAGAATATATCGTGTGGCCGAGAATAGCGAGGGGACAGATATGATAGCCTTCGTCAAGGATCTTCTCCGAACAACCCTGCAGCTGGGCCCCGCCGTTAACCTGCAAATCGAGCGAGCACACAGAGCGTTAGGGGCAAAACCCAAGAACAGAGACGCTGCGTCGCGGTCCATAATCGTGAAATTCCTGGATTTTGCGGTCAAAGACATGATCCTGAGAAAAGCATGGGGACAGAGACAGGTTCTGCACAATGATAATCCGATCTTTTTCGATCACGATTACTCCCCGGAGCTTCAGAAAAGGCGAACCCAGGTACGGGAAGCGATCAAACAACTAAAGCAGAAGAACATCAGGGCCAAATGTATCTACCCAGCACAGCTAAAAGTACTCTCCGAGGATGGGGACACGACTTACTCATCGCTCGCGGAGGCAACTCCGATGCTCCGGGAGTTGGGAATCCAGGTGCGGGTGGACGAGAGAGAGAAGATGGAACACGAGCTTGGCCGCTTCAGATGGAACAAGATGGGAGGGAGACGCGTAAATACGGCCAAACTATCCAGTGCCGACACGAGAGCCTTCTTCGAGTGCGAAGACAACGACGAATAATTGTTGTTTACGCCAGCTACACGTGATGTGTTGTATTTTTATGGATGTTAGGATAACAACATGATGTTTTTACACATCGGACGGAAGTGGAGGAGGACTAGCGAGCCGTAGAGCCGCATTAGAGCCACAGCGCCCGCTCTACGAGGGGGATGTCTGCAGCCACACACGCTGTGATAACCACGGAGGACTTGTCACCATCCTCTGTTGAGACTCTGGGACCGTTACTTGGCAAGACTGCACAAGAGTTTACCCAGGTTATTTGGAAGTTTATCCATTTTGGTATGTTTTATACTGTTTTTTATGTTCTGTTCCTGTGTTTGCTGAGATTGGCTCGTACCATTTGTCCTTTTATTTTTAAAGCAGCTTATTTCTGTTTTGTATGGTTGCATGCTGTAAAAGAGGTTAATATATACACCATGCATAAAGTAGATATTATATGAGTAATTTATGCTGCATTAGTTATAATGTTAAGGGAATAAGCACCCCAATAAAAAGAAAGAAAATACTTAACCAACTAAAGAAAATGCAATGTTCCATTGCAATGATCCAGGAGACACACTTAACAGAGGCTGAACATTTAAAATTGAAGAGAGAATGGGTTGACCAGGTGTACGCTTCTTCCTTTTCTAGAAAAAGGGGAGTTGCTATACTCATAAACAAAAATGTCTATTTTAACCATAAAGAAACATGTGTAGACAGGGAGGGCAGGTACGTGCTGGTGACTGGGGAAATTGGGGGTATAAAAATGACTTTGCTCAATCTTTATGCTCCTAATGAAGACTGCCCAAAATTTTTTAAGACCATATCATCAGTGCTGGCAAGCAAATCTCAGGGATTGATTTTGGTTGGTGGGGACTTCAACTGTGTCATAAAGCCCTGTGTGGACAAATTACCAATCGGAATAGGCTCTATACCAAAAAAGACCTTAACTCTTAATGCAATGATAGAGGAGTTAGGTCTAATTGAGATATGGCGCTATCTACATCCTAGAGTGAAGGACTTTACTTTTAAATCACAGGTGCATGGCAGCTACTCTAGACTGGACATGTTCCTAATCTCGGGCAGTGACTCATATAGAGTTAATGAATGTAATATTGAACCAATAACCATTTCAGACCATGCACCGGTCATGTTAAAACTAAAAATAGAGTCACGGAGCCAGTTCAAGTATTGGAGGCTTAATGTATCTCTGTTGAATGATGAAGATATAAAGTGTGACCTTCAAAAAGCCCTAAAGAATATTTTGAACTGAATGATGTAGAAACAATATCCCCCTCCACAGTGTGGGAAGGAAGCAAGGCTGTAATGAGGGGTCATTTTATAGCCACTTCCGCGCGACTTAAAAAACAAAGGCTCGCGGAGCAGAATAATTTGGAAAAAGAAATTAAAGATTTGGAATTAAGATCCCGACAGACACGTGACCAGAAAATACAAAATTTACTAAAAGAAACAAAACAGAAATTGGATGATTTGTTAACCTATAAAGCTGAAGGTGCTTTGCGATTTCTGAACAGGAAATATTACGAACATGGTAATAAGGCTAGTCGGTTACTAGCATTCCAGTTGCGTAAGACTCAATCTAACAGAGTAGTAGGCAAGATAAAATGCCCCAATACAAACCAGATGCTAACTCAACCAAATGATATTGCAAAAATATTTGCTAAGTACTACCAAAAGTTATATGAGGGGGAACAATTCCCAGGGAAAAGGGAGAAGATAGAGGGCTTCTTAAAATCTATAAATTTGAATAAATTGAGACAGGAGGAGGCAAACAAATTGACGTGTCCTTTAACACAGGAGGAAATTAAAAAGAGTATTTCTAAATTAAAAACTGGAAAAAGCCCTGGCGTTGATGGCTTACCGGGGGAATACTATAAAGCCTTTATTGAGGAATTAACACCAGCTCTGTGTAAACTATATAATTATACTTTAAATAATGGCGACCCCCAGGGTCATGGTCAGAAGCGGTGATTAGTGTGATACCAAAGGACAACAAGGACCCAACTCTGTGTTCATCCTACAGACCAATCAGCCTTCTATGTGTGGATATGAAAATCCTGACCTCAATTATTGCAAGTAGACTCCAGAAATATACCAAGTCACTTATTAAACCGGATCAGACTGGCTTCATTGTTAATAGACAAGGATGTGACAATGTAAGGCGAGCCTTAAACCTACAATCAATAGCAATGAGTAGAAATACCCCAGCAATGTTTCTCGGCTTAGATGCCGAGAAGGCATTTGACCGGGTGGACTGGTTGTTTCTGGAGCTATCACTGAAACGCATGGGATTTAATGATGTATTTGTTGATTGGATCAAAATATTTTACAGAAGTCCCAAATCTAGAGGAGTTAATGGTCATTGTTCAGATTTTTTCCCCTTGGGGCGTGGTACACGGCAGGGTGATGGCCTCTCACCATGTCTATTCATATTAAGCATTGAGCCACTGGCAGAATTAATAAGAGCCGACCCGCGTATACAGGGTATAAGGGATGATGCAAATGTCCAGCACAAACTTGCACTTTTTGCTGATGACATCTTACTGTTTATTGAAAACCCATCCACCTCAATCCCAGCCCTCCTACAGCGTCTTAATGAATATAGTTCTGTCTCAGGTTATAAGGTCAACACTAATAAATCAGAAGCAATGATGATTGTGGGGGAATGGCCCTGTGAATTAGACAATGTGGTCTCCTTTAGAAAGTCTACACATGGCTTTCGGTACCTAGGCATCCATCTTACACCTAAACCTGCACAACTGTTCATCTCAAACTACGGAAAATTATTGAAGGAGGTTAAAAAAGACCTGGACAAATGGGATGTTCTCCCTCTGTCATTTCTGGGTAGAATTGAATCTGTGAGAATGAATGTCCTACCAAGATTTTTATTTTTATTTCAATCTCTTCCTATTATAGTGCCACAATCGACTTTTAAAACTCTAGAAAACTAATTTCAACATTTATTTGGCAAAAACGGAGGCCCAGAATACGGTTAAAAATATTAATGGCGAATAAAGAAAAGGGTGGACTCGGACTTCCAGACTTAAAACTTTACTACTGGTCAACACGACTTCGAACAATAGCGGCCTGGGTGACTAATGATCCTGACATTTTATGGGTCTCTATTGAACAGAACTCGGTCCCTGGGTTGTTACTGTGTAATCTTCCATTTATGAATCAATCCTCATTGAAAAAGGTAAAAATTACCAACCCATGGATCCTCCAGACACTTAAGACGTGGAGCCTAATTCAAAAACAAACTAGAGGGACATCAGGGCTCTCTCGGGCCATGCCTATTGTAGGTAATATAGAGTTTTACCATCAATGTCAGATGGTGCTTTTAAAAGATGGGTGGACAAGGGCCTGATTGTCTTGGATCATTTGTTCCATGGGCAGACACTTAAATCGTTTTCATGTCTTCAAGAACAATACTCCCTATCCCATAATGACCTGTACAGATACCTACAGATTAGACACTACGTGACAGAACCCCTACAATGGAAGACTTTTATGAAAGAACCTACAAATATTGAAGAATATTTTGTTAAATTGTTTGAAAGAAAACAACAACAGCGAAAATAATATCTATAATGTATAAATACTTGAAGGAGGTCATATCGGACAATACTTTTCATATTAAACACCAATGGGAACTCGAGATGAATGTAATTATAACAGATGATTCATGGTTGAAAGTGTGCTCCCAATGTCATAAAGGGATAAATAGTCAAAATTGGAGAGAGTTTGAATGGAAAACAAAAATTAGATTTTTTCGGACGCCACTGAGGACCCACTTAATCAAAAGTTCCATATCAGACAAGTGTTGGAGGAAATGTGACATGGTGGGAGATCACACACATATTTTTTGGGACTGCCCCAAAATAAAAATGTTTTGGGAAATACAAGAAAAAGGATAGAAGACATCTTACGAACAGATCTCCCATTGGATCCCCTCCTGTTCATTTTGGATGTGTATCCCAGCGACATACTTAATGACGATCAGTGCTACATTCTACATGTCTTGTTGATGGTGGCGAGAAAAACTATCACCTTGAACTGGCTTAAGCCATCTCCACCCAGTGTTGCACAATGGACAAAAAATGTACAACATGTTTATTTGATGGAAGAATTAACGGCTAGGCTACAACTTAAAATGGATACTTTTTAAGAAGATGGTCACGTGTGTCAAAAATCTTCCGTTGATGATGTATGTATGTATATGTATATGTGTATATGTATATATGAGAACCCTCAATCTCCCGGGCCTCTGGTGGAGAACCCGAGCTTGGAGGAATGTGTATATAGGTATATAGGTAATTTAAGGTAGTTGTACCTTACCATTTATTTCCTATTACTACCATTTTATGTACATTTTTTCTATATGTCTGCACTATTATTTAGATTTTGAGTACAATCTCAGCATTCTATTTTGTTTGTTATAATGTAAATTGCCTATGTTTCTGTGTTCAAAGGCAATAAAGTTCAAAAAAAAAGAAAAGGGAAGAGGAACGGGAGGAGCCAACATATATACGACCCATAGACAGGACATGAGACACAAGGGGCAGACAACCAAAATAAAATACTGTTTACACGGGGCCAACGATACAAAAATACTGCCAGGCAAAACAAACTACAATAAACAAAATAATAACTGACAAATGAAATGGTTCCCAACTAACCATTACCTTGCGTGTAACACCACGCTACGCCAGACGATGGCGCCTTGACCCAATTCGCCAGGATTAACTAGGCTATAATAACACTGTTACACCTTACAGAAACTATGATTATTGTTCTGAGTTTAGGCCGGTGTTTTTGCTTCTGGGAGAAGTAGATTTGTTTAACAAAAGGCCAGAGATCATCAAAACAAAAACTGTAAAAGAAAACCGTGTCTATGAACCAGACATGCAAACACATACAGGTGAAAAAGGTGACAGTTCCCGGGGCCGTGGCGGTTTGCAAATTCTTTTTTACATGTAAATTTAATGATTAAACTCAAACAATCCACTTTTATGTATTCATATGAATTACTATTATTATTATTAAGAAAACTTTATTTAAACTATTAGGTGCATGACGCAGCAGAGAACAATATACAACAGTTACCAAAAGTAACTACACTCAAAGAGGATCTGCACTCTTCATATTATTATTATTATTCCTTCTCTAGTGACTAAACTCTGAACACGTGATCAACATGTTACTCAAGATATTTGTTACTTGTTTTATTTAACACACAAGAAATACAGACGGACAGAAACTGAAACAAAAGGCCGTGACAGAGTTCCTCTCATTCAGACACTGGAGGAGAGGGAAGTGTAAATCTAAAAAGAGCCGAATAATCGGAGGATTAAACCTGTAAAGTCTGAGTTCTTCCTGCTGCTCATCTTCTCTCTGTGGTTTCAGTTTGATCCATCATGGCGTCCAGACTGGAGCAGGACCTGACCTGTCCCATCTGCCGAGATCTCTTCAGAGATCCTGTGGTTCTGAGCTGCAGCCACAGCTTCTGTAAGGTCTGTTTGGAGAACTGGTGGAAGGACAAACCCCTGAAGACCTGTCCAGTCTGTAAGAGCAATATCTACATGGATCCTCCACTGAATCTGGCTCTGAGGAACCTGGTGGAGACGTTCACAGAGGAGAGAAGACAAACATCTCCATCTCCAGCACAGCCTGAGTGCAGTCTTCATTCAAAGAAGCTGCGGCTCTTCTGTGAGGACCATCAGGACCTGATCTGCATGATCTGCAGAGACTCCAGGACTCACAAAGACCACAGCTTCAGACCCATCGAGGAGGCAGCTCAGGAGCTGAGAGAGCAGCTGAGGAGAGACCTCACACCTCTACAGGAGAACCTGAAGGTAAGACACCTCACACCTCTACAGAAGAACCTGAAGGTAAGAGACCTCACACCTCTACAGGAGAACCTGAAGGTAAGAGACCTCACACCTCTACAGGAGAACCTGAAGGTCAGAGACCTCACACCTCTACAGGAGAACCTGAAGGTAAAAGACCTCACACCTCTACAGGAGAACCTGAAGGTCAGAGACCTCACACCTCTACAGGAGAACCTGGAGGTAAGAGACCTCACACCTCTACAGGAGAACCTGGAGGTAAGAGACCTCACACCTCTACAGGGGAACCTGAAGGTCAGAGACCTCACACCTCTACAGGAGAACCTGAAGGTAAGAGACCTCACACCTCTACAGAAGAACCTGAAGGTAGAGACCTCACACCTCTACAGGAGAACCTGAAGGTAAGAGACCTCACACCTCTACAGGAGAACCTGAAGGTCAGAGACCTCACACCTCTACAGGAGAACCTGAAGGCGCGGGAGTTTTAAAGCCGACGCTCACCAACAAATAATGAGCTCGTGTGAAACACGTCTATCATTGGAGATATAAACCTAAATCCATCCTGTGTGACCTGGAAGAACAGCCCCGTTGTCCCGGCAACGTTAGACAAATCACCATGGAGACTCTCAGGGAAAGTTTGGATGTGTTTGGTTTAAGTTTAGACGGAGGAGGCTGTTTCAGAGCCAACGGATTAAAGGAGAAAGAAAACAGAAAAATCCCACAGACCTGACGCTGATGTCGTTCGCTGTAGCTGCTCCGTGTTTTAAGAAATAACCTCTCGCTAAAGCAAAGCTCATAAACAAACCTGAGAGTCAGCGCTCGCATCAACAATGAATAAAAGGCTTATGGTCATTCAGTGTCATTATCCATCTGTCATTTGTGTAAAAAGTCAAAACGTGTGAATGACTGAGTTTGCTGATCCCGTGTGAATGTCCATAAGAATGACCTGACGTCCTGGAGTCATTTCACTTTTACGTCTCCAGGTGGTTCTAATCCCGAGCGATAGGGCTTAAGGCTGTAATAAAGATTCAACAAGAACAAAATGTGTCCAAAATGCAGGAAACAGTGTCTAAGACGGGTCTAAATTCCCTACGCTGTGAAAAGTGGTGGTGAGAACCCTGAATGTGTGAGGAAAAGCCGGCTTTGTGAAGACGTGTTGGAGCTACTTGGTTTATCTCCCCTGACATCATAGAATAAGCATCGAACAGGGAGAGTTTTTTATCCTCTGACATGAAAACTAAGAAAACATCCACCACTGTGAGGAAAATCTATTTTCACTGCAGCGTCTCCACTAAGTTAAATCACACAGAGCGCCCTCTGCTGGGGAAAAGCAGGAAACCACCGCCTTCATTCACAAATCTCTCTGAAGGAAACACGTGAACATTTGCTTTAGTCATGAGGATTTTAGACGATATGGGACGATTGTTTTAGATGGTATTTCTGCAAAAATAAGGTCCTCCTGCAGCAGAAGAACATCAGCTGTCCTGCTCCAGATGGAGGCTCTTTCTAACTCTCTGATGTTTCAGGTCCTGGTTCTTTCTAACTCTCTCTGATGTTTCAGGTCTTGGTTCTTTCTAACTCTCTCTGATGTTTCAGGTCCTGGTTCTTTCTAACTTTCTCTGATGTTTCAGGTCCTGGTTCTTTCTAACTCTCTCTGATGTTTCAGGTCCTGGTTCTTTCTAACTCTCTCTGATGTTTCAGGTCCTGGTTCTTTCTAACTCTCTCTGATGTTCAGGTCCTGGTTCTTTCTAACTCTCTCTGATGTTTCTCCTCAGGTCCTGGCTCGGAGCAGAGCACAGTTGGAGTTTTCAGAGGCTCATATCACGGCCCAAGCCCGACGCGCTCAGACACAGATCAGAGCTCAGTTTGAGAAGCTGCACCAGTTCCTGAGGGAGGAGGAAGAGTCCAGGATGAAGGCTCTGAGGGAGGAAGAGGAGCAGAAGACTCAGAGGATGAAGGACATGATGGCGGCCGTGAGCAGAGACATGGAGGCCGTGTCCCAGAGCGTCTCAGAGACAGAGGAGCTGCTGAGAGCAGCAGACGCCTCCTTCCTGCTCCAGTACAAGACTGCAGCAAAGAGGCTGCAGCAGCGCCCCCTGGTGGAGGAGATGGGACCAGGAGCTCTGATAGACCAGGCCAAACATCTGGGCAACCTGGGCTTCAACATCTGGAGGAACATGCAGAGCCTGGTGCAGTCCTACCCTGTGCTTCTGGATCCAAACACTGCAGGACTTTATGTGGTCGTGTCTGAAGATCTGAGCTCAGTGAGAGGAGGAGAGGAACAGGAGGTCCCACAGAATCCAGAGAGAAGAGGAGATTATGATGTACTTGGATCTGAGAGGTTTGTCTCAGGGACTCACAGCTGGGACGTGGAGGTCGGGGAGAATGAGGACTGGGATGTGGGTGTGAGAGAGTTTGTTCAGGGAAGAGACGGCACAAAGGAGAGACTTTGGTTCATAGAGTTCTTTGATGGTAAATACTCAGCCCGTTCTCCCTCAGACACATATAAACCTTTCTCAGTGAAGAAGAAGCTGCAGAGAGTCCGAGTGAAGCTGGACTTTGACACAAAAACACTGACCTTCACTGACCCCGACACAAACACAGACCTCTACACATTCACAGAGTCTTTCCCTGAGGGACTGAGACCACATTTAAACACATCTAAGGACGTTCCTCTGAAGATCTTACCGAGGAACATCACTGTGACAGAGTAGAACCTACAGCTCTGTGTTTCTGTCTGTTTCTCTCATTAACCCTCGTAGTTCCTTCACCTGATGACATCACGAGGTGGTGATCTGTCTTGTTCTGAGCCTGTCAGTGCTCAGATTGCCTCCAGATGTTTTGAAAACCCAAACTGTTTCAGACTGATTCTCGTTCTGCAGGAAACGCTGAGTCTTTCTCTGGGATGTAAAAGTACTTCGTATATTCTGGGGTTATTTGGATCAGAGTCGATGAAACATTGTTGTTCTGTTCATTCTGTGACTTCTGTAATTACTGTAAAGACTTAAATAAATAAGAGCTGATGAACTTTCTATCATGAACTTTCATTTTCATCGGACACATTAGACTCACGTTTTCTAAAACTAAACATTTGACCCAGTTTTCTTTAGTTTGACATTTTTGTGACGTTTATAGTTTCCCTTCCTTATTGGAACTGACAGGAAGGGACTTCATTTAAACTGTTGCCGTGACGACCACGTTAAGTCAATAAATCATGTTTCAGGAGGAGGCTAAAGCTAATCAGGGTAAATGTCGTTGACTAAAATATTTCGTCATAATTTTAGTCAAAGTGATATTTTTGACTAAAATTTGGCTAAAACTAAATTCAAAGTTGTTTCTGAGACTAAAACTGAGACTAAAATGTCCAGTTTGGTCGACTAAAATTTGACTAAATAAAAAGGAATGGTTGAGATTGATCCAGCAACCTCGTGATTGGGAGCCCAGTGCTCTACCTATGGAGCTAGACCGGCAGCTATAGCTGAACTGAACTTAGATTAACTTTATGAAATGCCCCGCGCTCATGTATGAGCAGAAAACGGAGAGACGGTTTTACAGTTCAGCCAATATTAATTGAATCCTTTTATAATTAGGGCAAATTCGCCTGGGAGGCCAAATATTTGAGAGGCAACCTCGATGGGTGAAACAATATTTTGGTCAGATCCATGTAAAAAGAGGAACACAAAGAGAGACGGACAGGAAACAGCCAATCACAACTTCCTGTGATGGTAAAGTCCAAAAAAACTGAATTTGGAGCCAAAAAACAGCAAATTAAAGCTTCTTTCTGTGACAGATTAGTAGTATAAAGGTGTAGGAGTCTAAATGTGTGTTTTTTGTTAATAAAGGGGGAAATTGACGAATTTCAGAAGAAACTCTGACCGAGATGGGCTTGCTGTCAGGCTAAGAACCCTGGCTATTTTCATGGAGGATGGGCGGGCCTCTTACAAGCCACTACCGAAGACCATCACTGTGACAGAGTAGAACATACAGCTCTGTGTTTCTGTCTGTTTCTCTCGTTAATCCTCATAGTTCTTTCACCTGATGACATCACAAGGTGGTGAGCTGTCTTGTTCTGAGCCTGTCAGTGCTCAGATTGCCTCCAGATGTTTTGAAAACCCAAACTGTTTCAGACTGATTCTCGTTCTGCGCTGCAGGTAACGCTGAGTCTTCTCTGGGATGTAAACGTACTTTGTATATTCTGGGGTTATTTGGATCAGAACTCTGGCTATTTTCACGGAGGATATACATTTTCGGAAAGCTCTGACTGAGGCACATGTGACTGTCAGGGTCATTGGTCACTGCCGAGTATGCCATGACCAACATGTGTAGATGAGTTAGAAGTCAAAATGACTCCCTGTGCGTCCGGGCGTGGTGCTCAAATTGAGTTTTTGGTTTGTCCTGATGTGCCCTTCCACTGTACCGAAGGGTTTGGGCCTACACCCAAAAACACACGTTTTCATTCGAATAGGGGTCAACTTTGAGGAGGCACTGTGGAGCCATTTTGTTTTGTTTCATAAATTTTCACGCCACCCGAATGGCTCTGCCAAATTTGGTGAGTTTTTGGCAACGTTGAGCGGGTCAAAAGTATGATCCTTTAAGGAGAAAAAAATTAATAAATAAGGAGAAACCACACAAAAACAATAGTCCCTTGCCGGGGACTGCGACCAGCTCGGGCCTAAACATGATTATAATAAACATTATAAATGCTCAAACTAGACTAAAATAGAAGAGAATTATTTGACGACTAAAACTAAATTAAAATATGTGTCAGAATGAACACTGATGCCAATACAACTCTATGGGAGAAATACAGTTTGTGTAAGAAATCTCCATAAGAAAAGTGACTAATGTTCCTTATCCGTATTTGGTGGTGATTAGATTCACAAACCTTGTAAGGGTTGTAACGCAATCTGAACAGGCTCCTGACGCATGCTTTGCTTACACGCTACAGAACAAGAAGGCCATGTCAGTGAGATTAGCTGATAGATAACGGTCGACACCATAATAATTCTGAACATGACGTACAGTACAGATAATATACAAACACATAGACACAAACAACTGATTCACTGATAGGCAGTCACACTCTCTGCGGAGAGAAGTGCAAGACTAGGATAAAAGGCAACTGTCAACGGAGGTCTGGACTTCACTTCTTCTCTTTCTCTGAAGTCACCAGCTGGTTATACTGCTTTGTAACTGGAACAACGGCAATAAAAGCCTTTTCTTGAGACGACTTCTATCTCCAGTGTTTGCTTTGGCCATATCCAAATAACGGTTCTCGCGTGATACAAAAGAACAAAGTCCTTACAATTGGTGCCGAACCCGGGATATCTTCGCGAGAATAATAATTTTCGCGAGAATAATAATTTTATATAATAATTTTTTTTTTTTTCTCCTAAATTGGACAGACCAACCAGTAGCAGACGTGGGAGCCGCAGCCTGAGGACGAGACCACTCAAAGGGGAAAGAGGCCTCAAAATAAGGTAAACAGAAAACCTTTTCTCAATTTCTGCCACGCTCTGGCGTGTTACTTCCCTGTATTTGAGTGGCCTTGCTCTTAAGGTTTGGTATATCCCTATGTTTAAATTGTTGACATACACTGATCAAAGGCAAGAGAAAGTGGGAAAAAAGTTGTTTGCCGTTCCTTGTTACAAGGACTCTTTTAGATAAGTTAAATCCGCAGGGGTCAGAGAGTACCATTATATTAAACTTGCGGCGACTGGTTAGAGGACCCGGTCAGGGGTCCGAAAAGTCGTTAAAAATAGGGTGTGAAATCCGCAGGGGTCAGAGAGTACCACTATAAAACTTGCGGAGGCGAGAGGACGTGGTCAGGCCTGAGTTTTTTAATTAAAAAAATAAAATAAAAGATAAAAAATATATATTTTTTTAAATTAGATAAAAATAAATAAATAAATAAAATAAAAAAAAACAGGAGTTCATGGGAGGTATAGAGATCTGATATAAACTGGATCTCAAACTCATCCACTGGGTAAAAATCCAAACTAAATATGTGTAAAACTACAGCAAAACAACCTTATTCTATATTTTGAGCAAAAATCATTAAGAGATAACGAGTGTGGAAGACTACGTAAAACCAACCAAACCTTATATGGCAGAACATACAAGCTATTGTAAAACAAATGACAAGAATTGGTTGGAAAAGGCTAAAAGTTAAATTCCTCAGCTCCTGAGGCTCTTATCAGCCTGACCCTGGAGCTCTGAGGCAGGAATCCGAAGGAGCACATGCAGAATAAAGTTACAGGAAAAATGATAAGATTATAGTTATGACTAATCGGGGACCACAGGATGGTTTAGAATTAAGAGGGGGTATGTAGATAAACAGGCGGTGCCCACTATAGAACTAATATGACCTAATATGGTCCGTGTGATGATGTGTGCTGTTTGGTTTTGGAGGATCTGTAGTTTCTGTAGGGTCTTGAAGGCCAAAGAGAAGTGAGTTGCAGTAAATAAATATGCTTGTTGAGTGTAGGCAGAGAACTTAGCCTTAAATGCTGATTTGGCTCCTTGTTTTATGCAAAACACAGGCCTAAGAGGTGTTCTATTAGATTATAATTTATAATCTAATAGAACACAGTGACAGTGACAGTAAAAGTCACTGTTAGTAACTGTTAGTAACTGTAAATATTTCGAGTACTGGACATGAACCTTGAAATATTGCCAAGAACTGACTGATAATTATAAATATCATCGAACAAAGACAAACTGACGGACCTGACGTGAACTACCTGTAGACACTGAGGGGAAGATCATTAGATTGATCTCCTGATCACTTGCATTCAAACTGTATCGACTTAGCAGTTTTAGTATTAACATTTTAATGGCACCTCGAAATAAAATGAATACAAATAATGAAGGACATGAAATGAGATATGACGACATCTGACAGTCTAACACATTGAGTCCAGAGGCTAAACTATGCGGTGCAGTGTTTATCTTCTCAGGTACCTGGAGCATGGCGGAGATTGACTGGAACACCCCGATGGAAAGGACCTTTCCAGGTGGAGAAAGAGTGCAGTTTTGAGGAGACGATTGTGACGGGAAAATATAGTAATAATGAGGGGACACTTGAAACGGACCTCGTGAAGATTAAGTGGGGAAAAGCCGTTCTAGAGACTGGAATGTGGAGTGCGGACTGGCCTGATCACCCTGGCCGCGTCTACATTCTTATTGTCTGACCTATTTAGAAAGGGGTTCTATAAGAAAAAAAACTTGGGCACAGATAATGCTAATTTGAAAAAAAAAAGGGAAAAGAAACTACAATAAGTAATAAAAAATGAATAATTGTGCCTGGTGCTGAACCAAGAGCCACAGGCAATTGCGTACTATAAATCTGAACAGGGGGACGGTTTAAATCAACAAGGGGTATGTGCACAAACTAAACTTAAATGGCTAACTGCACTATAGTGCTATTTGGAATGAGATCTCACCCTGATGAGGCCCATGGATTAACAGCCCATGAGGCTCTCACAGGTAAAAAATGCCATGTCCTCAGACTGGAGGACCAAGCGCCAAAACAATGTTGTTGAAAGAGCAACACCAAATAAATAACTGAATACATAAGAATACTAAACTTTGCTGTGAAGTTTTATCACAAAATGCACTGGAAACGCTTGTCGAGGAACCCAAGGACTGGGTCCTGGAGTAAATACAGGAAGGAGACCGAGTGATGAGAAGACAGAACAGCCCAAAGTGGGACAAACTGAAAAGACATTGGACCGTTGCAAGTGGTAAGAGCCTCTTGGTTGTGTTTTTGTATTTTAATTTTTAGTGCTTATTTAATACTTGGTTATCTTGTGGAGAGGTTCTTTCATTTTATGTTTTGTGTGTGTTGCTCATTGCGGGTATGTTTAGGTCAAAGGAGGGTTTTAAGCTCTACTTCAGAAGCCGATACGCCTGAAGTACACAAGGACTGAATATGTTTTGGCCTTTGTGGCGGGTTCTTGCTTAGCAGTTTTCAGTAACATTATTTTTAATCTTGATTAAAACATGGGAAGCAAGTGAACTGTATTCTGTCTTAGGCTAGTTTAGAAAACAAATAATAAGGCTTTGACTCAAATGTCTGTTAAGGGGATTGACCATAAGAGAAATACATTTTTCGATTCTGATAAGAATTGGCAAAAATGTGTTGAATTGAATTAAAAAAGGCCATGGACACACATTAATAAAGGTATAGGACACGAACTTCAAAATTACCAGGTGAGCCAATTGTAAAATAACAAAGTTAGACATGGGGGTGAGGGAGAGTAGGGTAACTTCCCCGGTTGTTCCCGTTGATTCTGTTACAGGTGTTGGTGAGATGGAGATGGAGATCATGAGGCTGGAGACCTTGGACGTGAGAGCTTAGGGTCTACATTACTGATACACAATGTTGCTAAAGTTAATCACATGTTAATGCTGTGCTTTGCTAGAAGTAGATGTAAGGATGCTTATTTAGATTATTGACAGGTACACAATGTTTAGTAATAAAAAAGATTTGCAAAAGAAAAAGAAAAAACACGCTACATGCTGGCATTGACTGGAACTGAAAGGGTGGCAGAGCTGATTTGGGGGGGTCAGCATCACATTAAAGCCACGCCTAGCTATGGAGGCGAAGGTGGAATGTCACTACACATAGGATCACACACCACACAAGCTGAAAGTTAGTTAGTTTAGATTTAAGGGCTAATGTAGATAGCTTAGTTTTAGAACTTATTATTATACTTACTCTTATATATGAGTAAGTAACAGGGGGACTGTTAGGGTTGTAACGCAATCTGAACAGGCTCCTGACTCATGCTTTGATTACACGCTTATGAATAAAAAAATAAAGAGCATAAGGCTAAAAATACCGCTATCTGACTCCCGGTCTTGTTGTAAAAAACAGATGAAATCAGAAGGTCACGTGTTCTCAGAAGGCTCTTTATTGAAGATCGTTGTTACATGTTATCTGTTCAGTTTCTTAGAAAAGTCTCACGAGAACTGTTTTTCCCAAGTATTTCTTTGCCTGTTAGCTCCGCCTGCTCACCGCACACTCACATACATTTCAGCATACAAAGGGAAACCTGATATCCTTAAATGCTCATCCCTTTCTACATCAAAGCACATTCTTTAGCTTAGGTTAACATCTGGAAACCATATGTTAAACACAGATAACAGCCTCATCTGCCCATCTAAACAGGATGTCCCCCTTACTCCCCCCTCGAGCTCAGTGGCCTTTAACCTTTCTGGCTCCACTAGTCTGAAGGAGGAATTCAACCCTTACATACAGGCTAGCATATAATTTGTAGGGGGTATATAAAGATACATTTTAATTATTGACAGTTTTCCCCTCTTGACTACTTTTAAGTAGTCACCAAAAGAAAAATGTTACTAAAGTTTAATACATGCAAAATCAAAAACTAAAACTAAATCCTAAAATTCAAAACTAAAAATTCAAAACACTATTTCTACTCATGAAATGTATCCATCTTCCACTTTCATCAACATAAACTTCACAATTGCGATTGTTTTTATTTCTTTACACTTTTTTGTCGCTATTATTTGCAAAAGTCAATTAGCAGGTTAATATGGCAAAAATATGGCAAAATTAAAACTAACAACTATTATTGTAATTTCGGTTTAACAATTAAACTTAATTCAAACAAATTCATGGCCTGATCGGAAGTCTGGAGTATGAAGAATGTATTGCGATGCCGGTGGTTGACATTGAAATCGGAAGGTGGGCACATACGTAACATTCAATGTTATTAGTAAGATGAGCAGTGTAGTTCACACATTTCCATAACATCCTTGGTAATGATGAACTCTCTCTCCTCTCTCGATGTATCGTTTATGTCGAACTTCAGAACCTACATTTAACCAGTCTTCAAACAGTAATAAAGGAAACACAATTACAATAAACAAAATTTAAAAAAAAACACATATCACCACCCAGGGCGAGCATCCCATCTTTTGTAGACTAATTTTTGAATTGTCCATGATGACGTCAGCTTCTTCTGGTCACGTGCAGGTGTGTATGATGTGACCACGATCGTCTGTATGCCTAGAGCAGAGGTTATTAACACTTGCTCTTCAGTTAATTGTAACAGTGTCTTTTGTACTCGGATGGTTGCTTTCTGTGAATTGTGATACCTTCAGTTCAACAGGTAGGTGAGGTGAATCTAGGGAGATTTTATGACGCCTTCACAGCAGTGGGCCTCGTCCACAGCATGTGATATGGACTCTCCCCTCTTTCTGCCCTTGGAGCCCCAGGGGCAAAGACTGATGACAGGTGGTTTCCATCATCAGTGCCAGATGTTGGAACAGCCATCTTCTTTGTCTTCCATGTTGATTGAAGAACTAGATACGGCCCAGTCTGGTACGGTTGGGTCCAGTTGTTACATTTATGCACTTTAACATAAACCCAAAATCCTGGAGAAATGTCCATGTTCGGGTCAGGTGCTTTTGAAGACCATAAGTCCTTTGTCTGCACCGATGTGTTGGGAGGTGGTATTCGTCAAACGGCATTTGCAGTAAAGGGATTGGAGCCGCGATTTTTCCTTCATGGTTTCTCCAAATTCCCTCAGCGTCTCCCACAAGCATGTGTCTATTGTTATGGTTTGCTGCTTCTTTAGTTGCCTTATCAGCTGCATGATTGCCTAGAGACACAGAGTCTCGGCTCTTGGTATGGACTTTGCATTTCATGATGGCTAGTTTTTTTGGCAATTGAACTGTATCAATAAGTTGTCTGGCCCGTGATTCATGCTTTATAGGAAGTCCCGTTGTTAGTGTGACCGTATGGTAGGAAGGGAACAAATAACTATCTTAAATTTAGAAATGATAGCCAAATGAACGACAACGCCACCTGGAGAGATGGCTCCAGGACCAAACAATAACCGCTGGCAGTAACCAGCAACACAAAATAACCCCCCGCAGTAAGGCAATCGCAGGTTCGTGGACTGAAGAGCACAAGAGACAGTATGTTGTAAAAAATATAGTTTTCTTTATTTTAACAATCTGTTTAAAATATCCATCCATCCATCCATCCATTTTCTTCCACTTGTCCGTTGCCGGGTCGTGGGGGCAGCCGCCGGAGCTGCCCATATCACATTGCACCAGCCCCCATAGCTCCTTCTGCAGGTGGTGGGTCCACGGAAGGACGGCCTCACGGTTCAAACCGGGCCTGTTGGTCTCTCCTAGGGGCTACCAGTGTAGGCAGACACTGGAGGCAATGTGGGTGAAGTGCCTTGCCCAAGGACACAACGACAATGTGCACTGTCAGGAGGCGGGATTCGAACCCACGACCTTCCGATCATGAGACGACCCGCTCTACCATCTGCGCCACTGTCGCCCCTGTTTAAAATAGTGTTATGAAATTGATTTTAAAATCTTGGTTCCAATCATTCTTTCACATTCACACAAACATAAAATACATAAACACAAAAGTAACCAAAAAGTAACCAAAAAGTAACCGGGGACAAACAGCGCTACACCACACCTTGGTCAGGTCCTTATTGAAACCCCTATATATGGCAGAAAGGGCCAACGAAGTGCCCAGTTTGTACGTTACCAGTCTTTCTTTGGGCGTGAGCTCCGCTGGACCCAGGACCGGTCCAGACAACAGTTCACAGGCACTCTAGTCCAAATAGTAGTGCCTAACGGTGGTTGGATGAAGAGCGATGTAGTAGTGGAAACTAGGGCGGCAAGGGGCAACCTAAAGGAGAACCAAAAGGGGAACCCAGAAGGGGGAGCCAGAAGGGGGAGCCAGAAGGGGGAGCCAGAAGGGGAGGGCCGTCTGAAGACCCTAACCAGGTTAGAATTAGATTTACATTAGAATATAATATTGAGATTAGGCTAATTTAGGAGCTACATGACCATACATACCGAGATCACTGCGGTTTAGAGTGCAGCGTAGAGGTACAACTTCTCAGTTAATTCCGGACTAAATGAACACTGCACAATAATGTAATGTAAGCCCACATTTAAAATATATTATCTAATTATTGTTTAGGTGGCTTACCAAGAATGTACAATGTTTAAGAATGAGGACTGCGGGAGATAGGTGCAGCCCCACGCCAACACAACAGCCTAAGACAAAGCTGAGTTAGACTCAATGAATGAACCAATTCATGAATGAGAGCGTCCCACTACTCACCGAGGAGGCGCTCTAAATCTGGCGACAACAGTTGAAGTCAGCCCGTGCGCTGACAGAAACCTACGAGAGCGAGTGCTTTAATGAATAACGTAAATGATTTGAGGAATGAAAGCGCTGATAATACTCACCGAGACCGTGTTTTACACACAAGCCAAGCAGTAAGGGCGGCCCGCACGCCGTCACAAGAAGCCTGCGAGAGCGGCGGGTTAGAAATTGACGCGCAAGACAGTTTTATGAATGAATCATGGATAGTACTCACCACGGAGATCGCCACGCAGCGTTTAAGCCACCGGTTTAAAGCTATAAAAGCAGTACTTCGCGTTTTAGTGACTATTTGTGAGCCTGTTTCAGCGGCTCTGCTTCACGGACAGCTACACTGCATGCGGACGCCAGAGGCGAGGAGAGAGAGGCGACAGGTGAAGCGAGTTACCGTAATCAAGGCTCTGCCGCAGCGCTATTGGCTGGCCAGCGGGCACGCGCATACCATTACATTAGCTTGAAACCATTCCTGATCCAGCCTGCAATAGATATTGTGACCGTCTTGTAAGCATAAACTGAGTCAGTGTAGATATTGACCTCGCAGCCTTCCAAAAGTTGTAAGGCGCGCAGTACTGCCATTTGCGTTGATTCTTCTTGTATTTGTTTTGCCTCCAGTATTTCATGCTGGTGAGCTGATAGTTGTTTGACTACAGCATGTGGCGAAATTCCTTCTTTCGCTCTGTACGAGCAGCCATCACAGAATAAAGTCATTTCTGGATTGGGCAGTGGGGTTGTCTTCAGATCGGCTCTGATATACAGTTCAGTTTTGACTTTTTCTTCACACATATGAGGTTTAAATTGTCCATGATTTGTATGTATAATCAACTGATGATTCTGCACAAGATGTGAGGTTTCTTTATCGTCTTGGTCAAAGCTGCCAAGTAGCGTGCACATCCAGATTGTGCCTTTTCGTGGAAGTCAAGTTTGCAGGAGTAATGTTTCAGCATCCCCCCGGTTGCCTGCTGCTTTACTTGGTCTCGTGTGAAGAACTGGGACATTCTATTGTTAATTGCGTTTGTTATTACTATGATTATATATAAAATAATGTTTAGATCCGCCATGCTTAGTTAAGGGATTATATAGGTCTTAGTTATTTAATATTTGCTATATTTATTTAATTATTAGATTTATCGTTTAAATCACTATTAGTTATGAATAATAATATTTATATTGCCTCATGCATTTATTTATATTTTTTTTATCAACTAAGGCGCTCTGTATTATCGTTACTTTTAATCCTCCTACTCCTACTTCTCCTCTGCCATGCTGCTCTTTGCAGCACCGCGGGGGAGAAGTCGCACCACGGAGGGAGAAGGGAAAGGGGCGGGGTTGACCCCGGTGAAGCCGGGGGCTAAGAGTTTAAACAAGATGAAAGGAAACTTCGTCTCCGCGCTTATTATTTACGTTATATTTACGTATATATTTATTGAACGTTCAGTTATATAAGAGTTATGCAGTTGTTTAATTTATACACCCTGCGTTTACTTAATTTTCTGAAAATATTTTTGCGATCAGAAAAGATATAATCGAATCAAAACTCTGCACATATATTGGCCTTTTATTAATTTCTTTGTTTAATTTTATCTCCGCGTGTAACAAAGAGAAGTCTTTTGACTACAAAAACTAACACGGTATTTATCTTTGAATAATTTTTCTCCTCGTATCTCAAAGATTAATCTTATGATTATAGAAAAGACACGGATAACTTATTTATTACTTTGCTTACTTTTCTCACCCGTGTAACAAAGAACTTGCCTTATGGCTTTTCAAACTTTATTTATAAAGCGCTTTTCATACCGAAGGCATCACAAAGTGCTTTACAGATTACAACATTTAAATCAAGTATCCAGGCAAACATAATGTCCAAATGAGCGTCAGCAGTGGCGACGAGCGGCGCGGGTGTCCCCTGTCCTTAGACTCTCCAGCACGGCAAGGAAAAACTCAAAACCCGGTGGGAGAAACGAGAAACCTCGGGGAGAACCACAGGCTGGAAAGATCCACTCCCATGGACGGACAGGCTATAGAGACCCAGGCCGATGGGATCCCCTCAGCAGAAGGGCCAGGATCGAGACCATCCAGTCCCCGTTGTCAATCCAGTGGGCAGGGTCCCTCCGTTCAGCCGGGTTCCTCTGTTCAGCCGGGTTCCTCCATTCGATCTAGACAGACACTCCCAAGGGGAGTGGGACAGGAGACACCATGTGAATAGTAATGAACAGACTACAGATAAGATAAGTATTGTATCATAATAAGACAAGTTTGCAGTAAGAAGAAGAAGAGGATAGCGCTCAGTGTACCGTACTTCCCACAGCAGTGTTTCTCCTAGGGCAGCTTTACTTCAGGCTGAGGGTTAGTGCTTTACCTAACTGACCTGATCATAAGCTAATTCAAAGAGGTACGTTTTGAGCCTAGTCTTAATGTAGGGACTGTGTCTGCTTCTTTAACGTGAGCTGGAAGTTTATTCCATAAAACCGGAGCTTGGTAGCTAAAGGCTCTTCCTCCTACAGTGATTTTGGAGACCCGAGGAATCACTAGTAGCCCTGAGTTTTGAGAGCGGAGTGCTCTGGTTGGCTGATATGGAACGATAGCGTCTTGGAGATAAAGCGGAGCCATACCTTTTATGGCTTTAAATGTGAGGAGCAGGATTTTAAATTTGATTCTAAATTCAACAGGAAGCCAATGGAGAGACTTTAGCACAGGTGTAATGTGTTCTCTTCTTTTGTACGCGTTAACAATCTTGCAGCTGCATTTTGAACTAATTGAAAACTTTTTAGGGAACTTTTAGGACACGCTGCTAGCAGGGAGTTACAGTAGTCCAGCCTTGATGAACAAAGGCATGGATAAGTTTTTCTGCATCACTCTTAGGTAGGATATTTCGTATTTTAGCAATGTTGCGCAGGTGAAAGAATGCAATTTTACAAGCCTGGTTTATATGTGTTTTAAAAGAGAGGTCTTGGTCAAACAGAACTCCAAGGTTTTTTACTGTAGAGCTCGTCGATACGCTAACATTATCCAGGGAGATGATCTGCTGAGATAGAGACTCTCTCAGTTTTTGAGGACCTAATATAATAACCTCGGTTTTATCAGGGTTAAGGAGGAGGTAATTTACAGTCATCCAGGTGTTAATGGCTTTTACGCAGGAACTAAGCGTATCTAATTTATCTGTCTGACCTGGTTTCATTGATAAGTACAGCTGTGTGTCGTCCGCGTAGCAGTGGAAATTTATATTGTGATTTCGGATTATGTTACCTAATGGAAGCATGTATAATATAAATAAATTGGCCCGAGAACTGAGCCCTGTGGCACCCCACAGCACACTTTGGAACACGGTGAGGACTGTTGGTTTACATTAACAAATTGGTGCCTATCAGATAAGTAAGATTTAAACCAAGAGAGGGCTGTTCCCCTAATGCCTACGTCAGTTTCTAACCTCTGCAGGAGAATATTGTGGTCGATTGTGTCAAAGGCGGCACTGAGGTCTAACAGAACTAGGATTGAAGCTAGTCCGGCGTCAGCTGCTAATAACAGGTCGTTGGTAACTTTGACTAAGGCGGTCTCTGTGCTATGATAAGTTCTGTATCCTGACTGAAATTTTTCAAATAAACTATTGTCCTGTAGGTGGCTGCAAAGCTGCTTAGCCACGACTTTTTCAAGGACTTTAGAAATGAAAGGCAGATTAGATATGAGCCTATAGTTTGCTAAAATATCAGGATCGAGATTGGGTTTTTCAAAAGTGGTTTGATAACAGCATATTTAAAGGACTTTGGCACATACCCATTTTCTAAAGACGAGTTAATTATTTTCAATATGGTATCTGAGATTTCAGGAGTAATTTCTTTGAGGAGTTTAATTGGAATTGGATCTAGAAGACAAGTTGACGGTTTTGAAGACATAATGATTGATAATACCTCAGCCTCATCTACAGTTATGAACCTGTCTAAGACTTCAAAAGGAGACAACGATTCTACAGCTGGATTTAGATTAGAATAAGATAAGGGAAGCTTATTATTTATTTTATTTCTAATGGTTGTGATTTTATCATTAAAGAATTTAAGGAAGTCATCGCAGCTAAGGGTATCAGGAATGGAAGGTTCTACTGCGCTGTGAGTGTTTGTTAGCCGGGCTACCGTGTTAAAAAGAAACCTAGGGTTATTTTTATTTACTTCAATTAATGAAGAGTAGTAATTAGTTTTTGCTTTCCTCATGGCTTGCTTATAGGCGAGTAGGCTATTTCTCCAAGATCTAAGAGATTGCTCAGTGCTAGACTTGCGCCATAACCGTTCTAATTTGCGAGTCTTTTGCTTAAGCGCGCGTGTTTCTGCGTTATACCAGGGAGTGACGTACCTAGGCCGAACAACTTTCTGTTTCAGTGGGGCCGCAACATCAAGGGCGGTTTTAGTGTGCGCATAACGCTGTCGACAAACTGATCACTTTCATTTAAATCAATAAGCGAGCTATTCTCTATAGACATGATATTAAAGGTCCGTGTACCTTTCGTTCAATCAATTTCAATTTGAAAACAACAATGAAATTACTCAGAAATGTGTGCTATAAGCATTTTTCATTTCATAAAATGAAACGAAATCACTCAAATTGTCACGTATTTTCATATTTCAATATGATACAAAACGGAAAAATGAAAATTGAAATCACACCTCAGAGCGTCATTATTTCGTTTTATCGATTTGCTTATAGCCGGCGATAGCCGGAAGTTCGGCTGTACGGTTCACATTAAGGTCCGACCTGAAACACAAATTTAGATAAAAACTAACGCGGAGATTGTATACATTGTTCAATTTTCAGTTCTTTGTCCTGGGTATTAGCACTCCTTTATAATAATTCCTCAGAGATGGGATTGGTTATGCACGGAGCTAATACAGCGCTATGCTAGGTGGCCAACGCGCCCGTAGCAGGCCGCAGATGGCACTACCTGGAGTGCGTAACTCGTGCGCTTCCCCGAGCTCCTTTCTCCTCCTCTAAACAATGCACGAGTCTTCTGTCCACCTAGATGCGGACTCTACATTTGTGTAGAATCTGACATTCTGTGAGATGGATTGGACCGAACGCTTTAGCTACAATTACGCACGGAGCTAAACATACTGTGCCAAGTGGCCAGTGCGCCGTTCGCAGGCTGGGAAGGTGGCACAACCTGGGGCGCGTATCTCTCCTCCACTTTGATGTTCGAGTTTTTGTTCAAGATTAGGACTTTCAACATTGATTTATTTATCAATATAATGTATGCATCTAGGTGGACAGAAGACTCGTGCATTGTTTAGAGGAGGAGAAAGGAGCTCGGGGAAGCGCACGAGTTACGCACTCCAGGTAGTGCCATCTGCGGCCTGCTACGGGCGCGTTGGCCACCTAGCATAGCGCTGTATTAGCTCCGTGCATAACCAATCCCATCTCTGAGGAATTATTATAAAGGAGTACTAATACCCCAGGACAAAGAACTGAAAATTGAACAATGTATACAATCTCCGCGTTAGTTTTTATCTAAATTTGTGTTTCAGGTCGGACCTTAATGTGAACCGTACAGCCGAACTTCCGGCTATAAGCAAATCGATAAAACGAAATAATGACGCTCTGAGGTTGTGATTTCAATTTTCATTTTTCCGTTTTGTATCATATTGAAATATGAAAATACGTGACAATTTGAGTGATTTCGTTTCATTTTATGAAATGAAAAATGCTTATAGCACACATTTCTGAGTAATTTCATTGTTGTTTTCAAATTGAAAATTGATTGAACGAAAGGTACACGGACCATTAAAGACTGGCTGGATCATTTCTTTAAATTTTAACACAGCTTTTTCAGATAGTGTACGTTTAATTGAATTTTATCCTGTGGATTAGTATAATCTTCGATTAGGAACTTGAATGTAATTAGAAAATGGTCAGAAAGCGCGGGATTCTGAGGGAGAATGTTTAGGTCGCTAATTTCAATCCCATATGTTAAACCAGATCAAGAGTGTGTTTATGAGAGTGAGTAGGTTGATTCACATTTTGTGTAAAGCCAACCCATCTAGTAGGGCACTAAATGCCTTGCTCAGACAATCACTATTATTATCAACATGAATGTTAAAATCACCTACTATTATAATTATATTCCATCTAACACTATACTGGCTAAAAACTCAGAGAACTCTGCTAAGAAGTTTGAATAGGGTCCAGGAGGTCGATAAATAATAGCAAGTAGTAAAGCTTTTTGTTTTTTCCATTTGGGACAGGTAAGAGACAGTGTTAGACTTTCAAACGAATTAAACTTTAGGTTATTTTTGGGATTTAGAACAAGATTAGAGTGTGATATCACTGCAACCCCACCACCTCGGCCTGTGGTTCTAGCAGCCTGAAATTAACATAACTGGGAGGGGTAGATTCATTAAGCCTAACATAGTCATCCTGCTGAAGCCATGTTTCAGTCAGGGCGAGAAGGTCAAAGTTGTTATCGCAAATTAAGTCGTTTACTAAAAAGGACTTTGATGAGATTGATCTAATATTCAACAACCCACACGTTATGTGCTTAACACTTTGTTTATTGTTTTGTTTAATGTTAAGTTTACTCTTGGGTATTTGTATTAAGTTATTTGGTCGCACGCCAGCGTTTGTTATGTGAGCTTTTAATGTTTTAGTGCTTGGTATACGGGGGACTGACACGGTCTTTATTTGTTCTGGTATTTGTGTTAAGTTATTTGGTCGCACACCAGCGTTTATTATGTGAGCTTTTGATATTTTAGTTTTTGGTTTACGGGGGACTGACAGTCTTTATTTGTTCTGGTATTTGTGTTAAGTTATTTGGTCGCACACCAGCGTTTATTATGTGAGCTTTTGATATTTTAGTTTTTGGTTTACGGGGGACAGACACAGTCTTTATTTGTTCTGGAGAATCTACACACTTGATTTGTGACAATCCGGGAGCAGGGTCGGTGGTTACAGAGGAGTGTTCTACACGACTGCTCTGCGCCCGGGGCTCATATCTGGACCGTCAATTTGGGCCGCGACTAAGACTATCGGCCATATTTGTAGATAAAAGGGATGCACCATCCAAATTTGGATGTATGCCATCCCTGCGCATGAGCTTGGGCTTTCCCAAAGGCGCTCCAATTATTGACATATCCAACGTCATTTTGCTTGCACCATCTAGACAACCAGCAGTTAAATGATAAATGTCTGCTATACATTTCATCATTGACCAAATTGGGCAGAGGACCAGAGTATATTACGGTATCTGACATCGTTTTAGCCAATTCACACACCGCGCCTACTTGCAATTTGAGAACCTCTGACTGTCTCCGCCGGACATCGTTACCACCCCGCGTGGATCACGATCCGACGGAACCGCCTCCCTCCCTGCTTTAAGCGCCTAAGGTTACCTTCGATGTCACCAACTCTGGCCCCGGATAACACCTAACCAAAGCTGCTGGGATCTTCACGTCCCTAACTATGGAGCTTCCAATCACCAGAGTATCAGGTTCAGCCGGTGTGGCGCTGAGGGGAGAAACCTGTTCTGGACGTGAAGAGTTTGGTGCGCTACGGGTGTGCGCTTAGCACTTCCCCCTCCCCGAACAGTCACAAATCCGTCCTGGTCTTGTCCCGGCTGCACGAGACCCGCTGCGGGGCTAGCCTCAGCCTGACTAACCTCTCTAGCGCTGTTGGAGCGGACTGCGGTCCCTGCCACTATCTGACTGTAGCTAACACTAGCCTTCACTACATCTCCGGACAGCCGCTCCTCTAACTCGGACACCCTGGCCTCCAAAGCTACCACTACACTACACTTAACGCAACTACTCCTATCATCTGTGAAGGAGGCAGGGTTCTGACTCGACATACGGCAAACTGAGCAGGACAGCGCGAAAGAGGCAGAAGTAGACGGGGTAGCCATGGCTAAGCTAGCCAGAGAGCTAACGCGCTACGGAGAAGAGAGAGAGAGAAGGGATTTAATCCACGCAGAAGTGTTGGTTCAAGCGGAGGAAAAAAGTCTCCGTGGAGATAATGGGCCAAATTAGATCTACAATAAGCTAGAGTGGACTCTAAAGCTACGTTTAATACGTGGATTAACAATAGTAACACAGAGAGAGCTAAAAGCTTGGCTTGCCCACAACGAGCGTTTCAACACAGAATGTACTCACCGGATGTGACGACCACAATGCACTGCCACTGCAGTACTGCCAGTACTGTTAGTTTAAGAAACTAACAGGGATAACTTATTCTAATTAAACAGCGTTTTATTTACAAAGCGTTTTCCGTTTCTATTGTTTGTTTTTTGAGAATTATTTTACATAAAGTCCCAGTCCATCAAATCACGTTTAATTTATTTTTAGACCAATCTTAGGCAGTTTAGAAAGGGGTGCCTTACCGCTCTTTGTGTGTGCACTTGAAATCTTCTGGACTCGAACTTTTATGGAGACTTTCCTATGGTTTTTCTTTCTGAGATCTGTCCTCCTCGCATGCTCTTTGTTGCTTTGGCGCTTCTGTCCTCCTGCGGTGCACGCGTGTTGCTGCTTCTGTTGCTGGCTTTGGAGCGTTTGATGAAAAAAAGCAGTTCTTCAGCTTTCAATGCTCTTTGCGTTTCTAAACAAAAACTTGGGTCGCTTTCGATCTGTGCCTTGCGCTTTGATCACGTCGGACGGGCACCAAATTATGAATAAAAAAATAAAGAGCATAAGGCTAAAAAATACCGCTATCTGACTCCCGGTCTTGTTGTATAAAACAGATGAAATCAGAAGGTGATCAGAAGAAATCAGAAGGTCACGTGTTCTCAGAAGGCTCTTTATTGAAGATAGTTATTACATGTTATCTGTTCAGTTTCTTAGAAAAGTCTCACGAGAACTGTTTTTTCCCAAGTATTTCTTTGTCTGTTAGCTCCGCCTGCTCTCTGCACACTCACATACATTTCAGCATACAAAGGGAAACCTGATATCCTTAATGCTCATCCCTTTCTACATCAAAGCACATTCTTTAGCTTAGGTTAACATCTGGAAACCTTATGTAAAACACAGATAACAGCCTCATCTGCCCATCTAAACAGGATGTCCCCCTTACTCCCCCTCGAGCTCAGTGGCCTTTAACCTTTCTGGCTCCACTAGTCTGAAGGAGGAATTCAACCCTTACATACAGGCTAGCATATAATTTGTAGGGGGTATATAAAGATACATTTTAATTATTGACACGCTACAGAACAAGAAGACCATGTCAGTGAGATTAGCTGATAGATAACGGTCGACACCATAATAATTCTGAACATGACGTACAGTACAGATAATGTACAAACACATAGACACGAACAACTGATTCACTGATAGGCAGTCACCCTCTCTGCGTAGAGAAGTGCAAGACTAAGATAAAGGCAACGGTCAACGGAGGTCTGGACTTCACTTCTTCTCTTTCTCTGAAGTCACCAGCTGGTTTTACTGCTTTGTAACTGGAACAATAAAAGCCTTTTCTTTGAGACGACTTCCATCTCCAGTGTTTGCTTTGGCCATATCCAAATAACTGTTCTCACGTGATACAAAAGAACCAAGTCCTTACACCTGTCATTTTATTTTGAAGGCAGAAAGGCCTTCCTATTGGCCAACATCACCTTCATGTTTGTTTAATATTGTTTTCAGAGAAAATACTTGGAGCAGATTTGACGCTGACAGAGAAGACTCTGAACTCTGAGACAGTTTTTGTTTCATGTAGATTCTCCCAGTAATGACAGATATATTAGCCAAAACTAAGACAAAGAAAATGGCCGTTTGACAGTTGCCATAGTTACCGTCATGGAAGTTTCAGCTGCTCCGCCTCCATTTGAAACTATTGACCTTAGTATTATAGGTTACACAGGACTGGAGACGTCCAGATCAAATCAGTTTCTACATGAAAACAAATACATGAATAAGGTGAATAGTCTCTTTAAAGGCTGTGACGTCACATGAACGACACCTATTGTCGTAATGATTGTTGTTATTTTCTGATCAAACCCTTTATAACGACAAATACAAGTCTGATCATCAGGAGTAAGGATTGTTATTGATCACTTTGATATTTTGACACTTTTCTTGTATTTGATTTGATGAAGTTCTTATGGAAGCAGGCTGTAATTGGCCGATACAGACAGTAGGTGGCAGCCTTCACATCAACATATCTGTTCATTTTGTTCAATGACGGAATACGTGTTATATTTTAACTCATGTTTTATGTTCATCATTTTTCCTATTTCTGTTTTAATGGACTCATTTTGATAACAGTAAAAACAGCAGCGACACAAACGAACGTGAACTCAATCTGATGTAACAAACTAATAAAGTGAAAGTTTAAATTATAATTCATCCAAAATAAGTCTTTAAACAAAGGGATACTGTGGCCTTAGTCACTTCAGTCACAGACGGAGCAGGTTCACTGATGCTCTAAACACGGTTTGTTTCTCCATGTCCAGGATCCGTCCTCCGTTTGTCACTTGGTTGACCTCCTCAGTATTGGGCTCCTCCCACACGGAGGCGTGTCCTCTCACCGCCGCATTTGACCTCAGTTATAACGGCCTCAGAGCGAGGCTGCGTCAGGTCACGTGTCCAATCATATAATAAAATGTCAATCTGTGCTAAAAACTACTGTTTATGAGTCAAAGCTGTTTATAAACTGGTTTTGGTTGGATGTCTGACTGTTTGAACATTTTGGCCTGAATAAAATAATAACATTTCTGCAAAGATTTACAAGGTATTAAAATATCAAATATATTTAGCAGATCCAGTGCGCAGCTTCTGGCGTTCGGGACATGGAACGTCACCTCGCTGGGGGAGGAGCCTGAGCTTGTGCGGGAGGTTGAGAGTTACCGGCTAGATATAGTCGGGCTCACCTCCACGCACAGCCTGGGTTCCGGATCACAAGTCCTGGAGAGGAGCTGGACGCTTCATTTTTCTGGAGTTGCCTTCCTATTTGGGGCAGATCCACAATGTAAAAAAACAAAAACATTTTACGCAAAATGGAAGCGAGCTCCGTTGAGGCCCCTTCCTTTCGGGGTCACGCGTAAAATTTCAAAGTCTTTTGACCCCAGAAGGGAAAAAAGTGCCCTGAGGGTCAATTGACCGGTCCAGTAGGTGTCAGGAAATGTCCATTTGGGAAATTGACCATGTGCCACACTCACTCGGACCCAAGGTGGCGCCATCCCCAAATTCTTTGGTTGCCCCGCACCCGCAACTTAGCCCCACCCATTCCATTTGGGCTGAACCTTTTTCCAGTCTGGGTCAAAACTGTATTAGTCACATTTCCTTGCCACTTAGCCTTGGAGACCTTTCCACATTGTAGTAATTATTTTTCATTATGGGTCAATTTTTGAATATTGATATTTTGAAAGGGGGAGTGGCCTGTTAGGGTCACATGAAGAAAACGTGTCTCAAGGGATTTTTCACATTTGTTGTTTTGCAATAGGGGGAAAAATCTCACGTTTTCCCCAAATGGAAGCTGACCATATAGAGCAGCGGTTCTCAACCTTTTGGAGCCGCGACCCCCATTAAAACAGTTTAAGGGGTGCGTGACCCCTGCCCGGGTCACAACGTGAGAAATAGGAACATTAGCCTACATAATTCTGAAAAAAACAAAGGAAATAAACAAATGGCTAAAATAAAATTAACAAACAATAATGGCACTCTGGTAAAAAAGCACACACAGGCTACAATAAAATATTATATTATATACTAATAAAAATGTGTATATTTTATCTACATGATCTGGCGACCCCCCCAAATTTGTCTCGCGACCCCCTTGGGGGTCCCGACCCCCAGGTTGAGAACCACTGATATAGAGCATAAACGATTATTCATAGAGGTCAGTTAGCAGCCTGTTGGTGATGTCACGCCAATTTCACGTGGATTTGGTCTCAGAAAAGTTTAAGACTTGAGATTTCCAGTAGAAGCATTTTTACCAAATGCTGAAGTGCCCGAAATGAAATCAAGGCAACTTTTTCCTGAGTTTTGATTAAGCCAAAGTCACACAAACTTGCAGCTTTGGCTCATGACTATACATGCCCTGAGATGTACATACTGTAAAATTAGCCCCATACCTATAGTAATTTTGAATTTATGGGCAAAAAGCAATGACAAGTGCCCCGAAAGTATCATAAAATACCCCAACAAGACATCTGACCAGTCTTTTTCCCAATTTGACCCCTTCAACTTTAGAGTTTGACACATTCACTGACATCATTCCACTCAGCACCTTCTCCTGATGAACATACTACATTTACAGCTTTCTAGCTTGAAGCAAAATTGATTTTTTTAAGCCAAAAGTTTAAAAAAATCTCTTATGGGTAAAGTATTTCCAATAAGAGCACTTTATTAAAAAAAATGCTTTTTGGCTACTGTGCCTTGACCTTTGACCCTAGGGCTACCCAGTTTGGTACAGAGAATGTCATAAGGGCCCTGTACCATAATCCAGTGTTTGATTTTACCCAGGACCCCCAGGAGAGTTAACTGGCTGTCTCCAAATCAGCCTTTCAAAAGGGGGTCAGGGTCCAGGCCTCTGACACCATCTTCATCATTAATTTGAAATAGGGATGATTTTTTTGTTCTACATGTTTTAGAAAGCCGTCGTTAAGGGTCATGAGACGGGCCCAACGATATAGGTTCGGTGTCTGTCGGGCGTATCGTTTTCGAAAGACGGAGCTTCAAACATACGCCATTTTCATGATTTCAATGTCAATTAAAAGGTCAAATTAAGTCAAAATGACATGAAATTATCCTCCTCTAAATAGGTCTTGAATAGGATTCTAAAGTTTAAAGTCCAACAGACCCAGGGTAAGTTACTTTGGTTTCTGGTTGTCAAAACGAAATGGAACAAAAATATTTGAAAAGAGCAAAAGATGACATGTAACATAGCTGAAAATTGTGTCAAAGATGAATTGTATACATCTTTTATGACGACTGAAAGTATTTTATCTGCACTCTTGCCTTTTACTGTAACTGATTAACTTTATGTTGATGTTTTATTGATTGATTTGATCTGTTTTCTTGTAATTTTATGCAACTGTGAAGCACTTTGAATTGCCTTGTGTATGAATTGTGCTCTACAAATAAACTTGCCTTGCCTTTTATAGCAGAAAAGCTATAAACCCTTCTTCCTTAAGGGCCACTTTTCAGAGATGAAATGTGACCCAAATAGAAATATCGGCTTAAAAAACAAATTTGCAGCTTTCGTCCATGACTATACATGGCCATGACATTTATATACTGTAAAATCAAACCAGTACCTATAGTATTTTAGAAGTTATATGGAAAATAGAAGCCTGACCACTGTCTGACCCTAGTTTGACCCTTGGCTTTGGGGTTGCACAGTTCTACTCAGAACACTGATTCAGGCTACCACCAAGGTCAACATACTGAAATCTGAGCCTTGTAGCTTAAGCCATTTTTAAACTATGAAAGATAATGATACTTCACAGAGATCCTAACTGTCAGCTAACCGTCAGTGTGGGGAGGGGCGGCACTTCGATTTAGGGCATTATCAATGGAGAAAAGGTGTCATAAAAATAATGTTTTTTACATGAACTTTCAAAGAAGCAAAGGTCACACAAACTTGCAGCTTTGGCCCATGACTATACATGCCCCTGAGATGTACATACTGTAAAATGAGCCCACTGCCTATAATAATGTAGAATTTATGGGGAAAAGAAATGGCAAGTGCCCCAACTGGTACATAAAGTAGCCAAACAGGAAATCTGACCAGTCTTTTCTCCAATTTGACCCCTTTAACTTTTGACCGATTCACTGATATCATAACACTCAGAACCCTCTGCAGATGAACATACTACATTTGCAGCCTGATTGCTTGAAGAAAAAATGATTTTTGAGGTATTTCCACGTTGGTGTTTCCATCCCAATTGGGCCTCAAACGTTCTCTATAGTCCTCAATAGTCCTGACTTGACCTCAATAGTCCCCACTCAACCTCGTCCTCAAGCGTACTCAATAGTCCTGACTTGACATCAGTGATAAAAGGATTTCTGATATGCATAAATTCTCTGTTTGAAAATTAAACATAATGGAAATACACATGGAAGTACATGTGGATCTCATTTGACCTCAAACGTTCTCTATAATCCTCACTTGACCTCAATAGTCCCCACTCTAACATGACGTTCCTCGCCTTAACACTATTGGACTACAGTCCGATCCGCTAGTAGAGCGTCCTGAGTTGGGGTGATTCGCGTATTATGAAATGCCCTTTATGGAAATCACCAGAGGCTCTGACGTCTGATGGGGGCTCTATCTTCTAATGGAAATTGACCCAACTGGCCCGGCGTTCCTTTCGGGAGGATTTCCCCTTTCGGACGAAGAAAGGGGAGGGCCCAGGCGATTCCTGTGTATCGTCAGTGTAAGTGCACATGTGCGGGTGATGAGTGTGCGTGGCGGCAGGTGCCTTAGAGCTGTGGAATCAGCGGCAATGCTGTTCAGAGCGGTGTGAGGAGGCCGGAGGAGTAATACACAATTCGTGAAAATGTATTGATCATCTGAATTTGGAACATCATAACCTCTCCACTACATCATAGACACAAGTGAAACAGAGACACTGCCTGGAAAGAGGGAATCTTCATTTCGAGCAGCAGCGGTTTGAAATGCCTTTCCCGAACCCAGGCATTCGATGCAGAGGAATAAATAACTTTATGGAAACACGGGCACAAGTCCAAAATAAAGGAGCGCACTAGATTTTATAAACATGTTTTTAAGGGGATTTTATCATGACACGTGATCGCGTGGACAGTACAGGTAGGCTACTACACACTCCAAACCCACATATTGAAATAATTATCCAGGAGAGGGAGGAGGAAAGAGGCGAGAAATTGTCAGAAAACAGTGTCAGAGAAATGTCGGCTTCGTAAAACTATACTGTCACCAAGCACAAGAATGCAGGAAACGTTTTCATATCTTAGAAGCAAGCAGCACAGCGTGTGGTTAGGTCTGTAGACACCATAAATGATATTGATTAAATATTGTGCGGGCAGCAGCTACCTCGGCAGCCACCCGTTCGTGTGTTATGCACTACCCACGCCGCAAACCGCGGTAAAATTCCAGTAACTGTCACTCCAGAGGAGAAAAAGTGAATGATTCTCCGCTGCCGAGCCGAAGGGTTCGAACCTTGCGCGGGGATAACCCCATTGGATTTGCAAGTCCAACGCCTTAACCACTCGGCCCATCGCAGCCACACGGATGCCACGTCTGCTTCACGTGAATTCATTAACATCACGTGACTGCAAGAGGAAACGTGTTATCGACACTGCAGGAAATATAAATCACTTCATATATCAAACTTCACAGACAGTATGTTTGTCGACTGTTCTTTCCTACATGTTAGGTGCTAAATCGCAGTTGCTTTCAAGTAAGGGGAAGTCTTTCAGTCTTGTGAGGATTAAAACAATAGGGAGTCCACTGGGGTCTCCACTTATTTTAAAAGTCTGTGGTTTTATCTGAGTAATTTTGTCATTTTAGTTATGGAGAAAGTCCTGTAGTTATTGAGATTCATTATACTGTGTATAGTCTGATGTTACTGGAACATTCCACATAATGGCAAATGGCTTTGACGTGATGTTTGTAAAGGTCCAGGGGTTCAAACTCTAAATGTTGTCTTGAACTGCACTGAGACCCGAAGCAGCAAAGTCACCTTTGAATAGAATAAATTGACAAACGCTCAGAAAAAGCTTCTTCTTGTTGCTCGTTTAACAAGCGCCGCCCCCACTCTGTAACTACATTAAGGAGGTCTCCGCACAGAGCGCCCCCTGGAAGGAGAGTGGAGATCCAACACAGAAGAACAACATCTGGACAAAACTGTGCGCGTTCCATCAGAGAAAGTCAGTCTTGGAACAACTTAAACATCATCTTAAATTGTCATTTGTTTTTGTTTTTATAATTTGTTTTTTACATTGTGTTTTTACATTGTGTTTTACAATTGTGTTTACATTTGTGTTTTGTACATTTGTGTTTTTACATGTGTTTTATATTTGGTTTTACATTGTGCTTTTATATTGTGTTACATTGGTTTTTACATGGTGCTTTTTATTGTGTTTTTACATTGTGGCTTTTTTTATTGGTGTTTTTACATTGTGTTTTTATATTTGTTTTATAGCATTGGTGCTTTTTATTGTGTTTTTATATTGTGTTTTTTACATTGTGGTTTTTATATTGTGTTTTTAACATTGTGCTTTTATATTTGTGTTTTATATTGGTGTTTTTACATTGTGTTTTTAGCATTGTGTTTTTAGCATTGTGTTTTTATATTTGTGCTTTTATTATTGTGTTTTTACATTGTGTTTTTTACATTGTGTTAATGTTTACATTGGTGTTTTTATATTGTGTTTTTTATATTGTGTTTTTACATTGTGTTTTTATAATTGGTGTTTTTACATGTGTTTTTAGCATTGTGGTTTTTAACATTGGTGTTTTATATTGTGTTTTTACATTGTTGTATTTAACATTGTGTTTTTATATTGTGTTTTTTACATTGTCTTTATATTGTGGTTGTTTATATTGTGCTTTTTACATTGTGTTTTTCACATTGTGTTTTTATATTGTGTTTTAGCATTTTGTGTTTTTTACATTGTGTTTTTTTATATTGTGTTTTTTTTATATTGCCCTTTTTGTATCCATTATATTGACCTTTGCCTCCGAGGACAGATAGTGAGGAAAATTAGAGTATTTGAAGCACCCTGCTATTTTGCAAGTCTCGTCCCACTTAGAAATCATGGAGGGGTCTGAATTTGTCAATCGTAGGTGACATTGTCCCACATGTGAGAGACATAACTAAAAAAAAAATCGCAGAAATCACAATGTAAGATTTTGTAACTATTTTATTTGTATGATACAGCTGCAAATAAGTATTTGAAACGACCTGTCTATCAGCTAGAATTCTGACCACTCCAAGAACCTGTTAGTCTGCCTTTTAAAATGTCCACCTCCACTGCCATTTAGTTATCCTACATTTAGATGCAGCCTGTTTTTGAGTCTTTAGCTGCATGAAAGACAGACCTGTTGCCACCCCATACAATCATAAGAAATCCAACTACTCACTATGGCGCAAGACCAACAGAGCTGTCCAAAGACACTAGAGACAAATTGTACACCTCCACACAGGTTGGAAAAGGGCTACGGGGGAAATTGCCAAGCAGCTTGGTGAAAAAGGTCGGCACTGTTGGAGCAATCATTAGAAAATGGAAGGAAGCTAAACATGACTGTCAATCTCCTCGGACTGGGGCTCCATGCAAGATCTCAGCCTCGTGGGGTCTCAATGATCTAAGAAAGGTGAAGAAATCAGCCCAGAAACTACACGGGGTGCTGGTCAATGACCTGAAAAGAGTGGTGACCACCGTTTCCAAGTTTTACTGTGGGTAATGACACTAAGACGTCATGGTTTGAAATCATGCATGGCACGGAAGGTTCCCCTGCTTAAACCAGCACATGTCAGGCCCGTCTTAAGTTTGCCAATGACCATTTGGATGATCCAGAGGAGTCATGGGAGAAAGTCATGTGGTCAGATGAGACCAAAATGGAACGTTTTGGTCATAATTCCACTAAACGTGTTTGGAGGAAGAAGAATGATGAGTACATCCCAAGAACACCATCCCTACTGTGAAGCATGGGGGTGGTAGCATCATGCTTTGGGGGTGTTTTTCTGCACATGGGACAGGGCGACTGCACTGTATTAAGGAGAGGATGACCGGGGCCATGTATTGCGAGATTTTGGGGGAACAACCTCCTTCCCTCAGTTAGAGCATTGAAGATGGGTCGAGGCTGGGTCTTCCAACATGACAATGACCCGAAGCACACAGCCAGGATAACCAAGGAGTGGCTCTGTAAGAAGCATATCAAGGTTCTGGCGTGCCTAGCCAGTCTCCAGACCTAAACCCAATAGAGAATCTTTGGAGGGAGCTCAAACTCCGTGTTTCTCAGCGACAGCCCAGAAACCTGACTGATCTAGAAGAAGATCTGTTGTGGAGGAGTGGGCCAAAATCCCTCCTGCAGTGTGTGCAAACCTGGTGAAAACTACAGGAAAACGTTTGACCTCTGTAATTGCAAACAAAGGCTACTTTACCAAATATTAACATTTGATTTTCTCAGGTGTTCAATACTTATTTGCAGCTGTATCATACAAATAAATAGTTAAAAAATCATACATTGTGATTTCTGGATTTTTTTTTTTTAGATTATGTCTCTCACAGTGGACATGCACCTACGATGACAATTTCAGACCCCTCCATGATTTCTAAGTGGAGAACTTGCAAAATAGCAGGGTGTTCAAATACTTATTTTCCTCACTGTAAATGAGCAGTTTTGCTTTAATTCAGCACATTTACAATCTGTGTACAACTGTATATGACTGTTCATTGATGTGTGTTGTCCCGATCAAATAAATACATCAATAAATTAAACAAATAAATACAATAAAATAAATTGAATAAAATAAAATAAATAAATAAATAAAAATTAAATGAATAAATAAATGAATAGAATTAATTAATTAATTAACTGACCGGAGCACCTTTTGTCCAGTTTCCCAAATCTAAAAACTTCTTAACAAAACGTCAAAACAGCCACGAGAACAAAGGATGAAAATAGAAGAAAAAAATACCAAAAAGCAACAAGAGTGACAAAAAATGAACAAAAATGCAACAAAGAAGCAACAAAAGAACAGCCAGAGAAGCAACAATAAAAAAGTGACACGAGTAGAGAAATGAACGTGACAAAACACATTAAAAAGCGATGACGAAAGCAACAATACAATGACAGAAACACCAAGCAAACCATATAAAAAACATACAAAAACAAGACAAACACTGACATCTAGTGGACACATGTAATCACTGCAGCTTCTGAACAGTAAAACTAAAGCAGTATCGTTCCTCATAGCTAACAGTGAGGAACATAAGTATTGAACACCCTGGCAATTTTTGCAACTTCCCACTTACATATTATGGAGGTCTGAATTTTACATCGTATGTGGATTTTCAGCTGTGAGAGACAAAAAATCATGCAGGATATCACATCGTACGATTTTTAAATAATTTTATTTGCATTTTATTGCTGCACATTAGTAATTTTTAACACCTGAGAAAATCAGTGTTAATATTTGCTACGGAAGCCTTTTGCCCATTATCAGAGGCCGCAGGGCGTGCACACATTGCACAGGGATTTGGCATCATCTATTTGGGCAGTATACCATGTGATTTCCTCTATGTTTCTTTTTAACTTCTGTCTCTCACTGTTTGGAAATGCACCTACAATGTCAATTTCAGACCCCTCCATTATCGCAAGGTGTTCAAATACTTTATGTTCCTCACTGTATATTCGGCCTTTTTCATGCTTTTACTTTGGGCCAGAACTTTAAAGAGGAGTGCCTTAAATCACTGGTGATTAAGTTTAAGATCTCAGCTCTAGAAATAGCTTAAACGAGAATAATTTAATCAGTGAGAAGATAAAGTTCACGCGTTTGGAATTTCTCACATTTCCTGCTAAATGTGTTCACTAAATGTGTCTGATGCTTCATTATAAATCACAGGAATGCTTAAACAGTGTCTGCTTAAACTAAACCACCGCAAACATTTACATTTTTAAAGTTATGGCTGCACTGCGTGAAATAAGTAAGTGGACGCCTGTATTAAATATCTGCTGATTCTTCTTCTGCAGCAGTACTTGTTTTTCCTGTAGTTGCAGATCAGACGCCGCAAACGATGCAGGATGAATCTTTGGATCATTCCTCTTTACAAACCTGCTGCGTTCAGTGAGATTCAGGCGGTGTACATTACTTATTCTGAGCTGTCCTGTGAATTGTTTTTACATGTTATGGGGCCAATAAATAATAATGATAAAATGTAAATGTTTTGGGTGGATTAGCGGCGTTCAATCCTGACGTATGTGGACAGTTAGCAAGACCTGTTAGCATTAGCTTCAGTGTATGTTTTCCTGTTGCTGTAGCATCAGGTTTGGTGTCATTATTGTGGGGACGCCTGCAAAATTGGAGAAAGTAACCCAATACAAATATGCAGGGCATTATTATTGAATCAATTCTACTTTCCTTTACAACGCCATGGTTTCGTGATTTCGTCAAAAGTCTGAAATGAAAGTTAGGCCTCTTTTTATCAGGTTTTTAATCCTGCCAAGAAACAACTGTTAAATGTAACTGAGGCTGTTTCATTAACAGCTGGCTCAGTAAAGCATCGCTTAAGCTCCAAATCGCTGGCTTACGTGTGAGGCACAAACAAGTTCAAGCTGCGATTACTGAGTTTAGCTTGGCTAATCTCACTAATTCAAGACAGGTTCAACTAATTAGCACTTTGTAACAATAGAAGCAATCCACATTAACGATCACAGACCACACTAACAATCACAGACCACACCTAACGAATCACAGACCACACTAACATCACAGACCACACTAACGATCACAGACACACTACCATCACAGACGCTACACTAACCATCACTGACCACAACTAACCATCAACAGACCACACTAACCAACACAGACCACACTAACACATCAACAGACCACACTAACCAACACGGACGCACACTAACCATCAAGACACACTAACATCACAGCCCACACTAACCATCACTGCCACATAAACGCATCACAGACCACACTAACCATCACTATTGACCAAACTAACCATCACAGACGCACACTAACCATCACTTGACCACAGCTAACGATACACTGACACACTAACCAATCAGCAGACCACACTAACCATGCACAGACCACACTAACCAATCACTGACACACTAACGGCAAACACAGACCACACTAAAACGCATCAGCAGACCACACTAACGATCACAGACACACTAACCATCACAGACACACTAAACGATCACAGACCACACTACCATCACAAGACCACACTAACCATCACAGACCACAGCTAACCCCACAGACCACACTAACGACCACAGACCAACACTAACCATCACTGACCACACTAACCATCACAGACAACACCTAGACGCATCACAGACGCACACTTAACGTCATCACAGACCCATTCACTGACCATCAACAGCCACACTAACGCCATCACAGACGCGACACTAACAACACAGACCACACTAAACCATCACAGACGCACACTAACCATCACAGACCCAATCTACAACCATCACAGACCAACACTAACCATCAAGACCAACAACTAACCATCACAGACCACATGCTAACCATCACAGAACCACACTAACGAGCCACAGACCCACACTAAACCATCAGCTGACCAAACTAACCATCAAGACACACTAACGAACCACAGACCACACTACACCATCACTGACCACAACTAACCATCACAGACCACACTAACCATCAAAAGACCAACTAACCATCACAGACGCACACTAACCATCACTGACCACAACTAACCATCACAGACAACTAAACCATCACAGACCACAAATAACCATCACTGGACCACACTAACACATCACAGACCACACTAACATCACCAGACCACACTAACCATCACAGACCACACTGACATCACAGAACCACACTAACCATCACGACCACACTAAACCATCACAGACCAACAACGCCATCAGACCACTAACATTCACAGACCACACTAACCAACACAGCCACACTACGATCACAGACCACACTAACCATCACGAACACTATTCATAAGCAGACCACCACTAACGTATCACAACCACACTAACGATCACGGACCACACTACGATCACAGACCACACTAACGCATCACAGACACCGACCATCACAGACCACACTAACCATCACAGACCACACAACGACCACAGACCACACTACATTCACAGAGCTCACTAACCATCACAGACCACACTAACCATTCAACAGACCACAACTAACCCATCACAGACCAAACCTAACCATCACAGACCAAAATAACCACACAGACCACACTAACGACCACAGACCCAAACTCCATCACTGACCACACAACATCACAGACCACACTAACCATCACAAGACCACACTGACCATCACAGCCACACTAAACCATCACAGACACACTAACCATCACAGACCACACTAACCATCACAGACCACACTAAACGACCACAGACCAACCTAACCCACAGACCACTAACCATCACAGACCATCACTAACGACCACAAGACCACACTAACCATCACAGACCCAACTGACCATCACAGAGCTCACTAACCACACAGACCAACACTAACTGTGACCAACAGAACCACACTAACCATCACAGACACACTAACCATCACAGACCACACTAACCATCACTGACCCACACTAACCACACAGACACACTAAACCATCACAGACCACACTAACCATACTGACGTCACAACTAACCATCACAGACCCACCACTAACCATCAAGACACCTAACCATCACAGAACCACACTAACCATCACAGACCACACTAACATCAACAGAACTGCACTAACCATGCACAGACACACTAACCAACACAGACCACACTAACGATCAGCAGACCAACACTAACACAACACAGACCACACTAACCATCACAGACCACACTGACCATACACAGAAGCTCACTGACCATCACAGACCACACTAACCATCAACAGACCACACTACCATCACCTGACCCACTACCATCACAAGACCACACTAACCATCACAGACCGAGCACTAACCATCACAGACCACACTAACCACACCAGACCACACTAACCACACAGACCACACTGAACCCATCACAGAGCTCACTAACCATCACAGACCAGACAACCATCACAGACCACACTAACAATCACAGACCACACTAACCAATCACTGACCACACTAACCATCAAGCAGACCAACTAACCATCACAGACCACACAACATCACAGACCACACTAACCATACAGACCACACTAACCATCACTGACCACACTAACTCACAGACCACACTAACCATCACAAGACCACACTAACCACACAGACACACTAACCATCACAGACCACAACTAACCATCACAGACCACTACTAACCATCACTGACCACACTAACCAACCAGACCCACACAACCATCACAGACCACACTAACATCCACAGACACCCTAAACCATCACAGACCACACTAACCAACACAGACCACACTAACCATCAAGACCACACTAACCATCAACAGACCACACTAACATCACAGACCACACTAACCATCACAGACCACAACTAAACCATCACAGACCACAACTAACCAACACAGACCACTAACCATACAGACCACATCTACCATCCAGTAGCTCGACTAACCATCACAGAACCAACACTAACATCACCAGACCACACTAACCATCACAGAGCTCACTAACCATCACAGACCACACTAACCATCACAGACCACATAACTCAACACAGACCAACTAACCAACAAGACCAACTAACCATCAACAGACCACACTAACCAACACAGAGCTCACTAACCATCACAGACCACACTAACCATTCACAGACCACACCTAACCCACAGACCACACTACCATCACAGACCACACTACCATCACAGAACACACTAACCAACGACAGACCACATTAACCATCACAGACCAACTAACCACACAGACCCACTAACCATCACAGACCCACACTAACCATCACTGACCACACTAACCATCAAGACCCACTTAACAATCACAGACCCACACACCGATCACTGACCCACACTAACCATCACAGACCACACTAACCATCACAGACCACACTAACATACACAGACCACACTAACCATCACAGACCACTAACCAATCCTGACCACACTAACACTCACAGACCACACTAACATCACAGACCACACTAACCATCACAGACCAAACACTAACCATCACAGACCACATAACCATCACAGACCACACTAAAAATCACAGACCACACTAACGATCACAGACCACACTAACAATCACAGACCCACTAACGATCACAGACACACACTAACAATCACAGACCACACTAACCAACACAGACCACACTAACCACACGACCACACTAACCATCACAGACCAACACTAACCATCACAGACCACACTACCATCACAGACCACACTAACCATCAACAGACCACACTAACCAACACAGACCACACTAACCATCAAGACCACACTAACCATCACAAGACCCACACTAACCATCACAGACCAACACTAACCAACACAACAACCACTAACATCACAGACCACACTAACCCATCACAGACCACACTAACAAACACAGACCACACTAAACCATCACAGACCACACTAACCATCACTGACCACACTAACCAACACAGAACCACACTAACCATCACAGAACCACACTAACCATACACAGACTACTACCATCACAGACCACACTAACCACACAGACCACACTAACCATCACAGACCACCTAACCATCACAGAACCACACTACCAACACAGACCACATTAACCATCACAGACCACACTAACCATCACAGACCACACTACCATCACAGACCACACTAAAACCATCAGACCACACTAAACCATCACAGAACACAACTATACCATCACAGACCACACTAACCATCACAGACCACACTAAACCGAACACAAGAGCTCACTAACCAGTCACAGACCACACACTAACCATTCAAGACCATACTAACCATCCAGACCACACACCACACGGAGCTCAAACTACCACACAGAAACCACAACTAACCATCAACAGACCAAACACTAACCATCACAGACCACACTAACCAATCACAGACCAACACAAACCATCACAGACCACACTAAAACCACAACAGAGCTCACTAACCATCACAGACCACTTCTAACGATTTACAGAGTTCACTGAGAAATCATGGCCAAGCGTGAACGCGCAGCAAAGCTTCACAGGCCGCCGGCTTTGTTCTGCTGCGTTAGCTCCATAGGTAGAGCGCAGGACTCCCATCCACGAGACTGCAAGATCAATCCCAGCCTCAACTTTTTTTTTTGGACTGGGATAAACATAAACACTTTTCTTTTTACCCCAGGAATTTAAAGAGTACCTAAAGGGGCGTGCCAAAGCCTTTTCCCACCCACAAACAAAAGTCAAAAATAGCCATGAAAGAGGCGTCTCTGAAGTTTGGGGGTGACATGCGGGGGTGAGTGTGTGGCCTTTGCATTGCACAATCACAGCAGACTGATTACGTGGAGGGACTTGGTTATAAACCACAGGTACAGAGGCGGGACAATGGGCGGGACAATGGGCGGTACAATGGGCGGTACAATGGGCGGACAATGGCAGCACCTGATGACGATGTGTGGAGCTGGTGCTTATGACTTCTGTGGAGGCCGTGGACACGTCTCCAGCCAATCAGGAAATTCTAATTTAGTAGCAGAGTTACCCTGAAGGGGGCGCAACCCATTGGTTTTCAGGCCAAAGTTAGGATTTAACACATGTTTGCGCTATAATGTCAGAATAATGTCAGGGACCAGTGGACAACACTATGAGACAGTTTATCAGTAAAAAAAAAAACTTGATTTGGTGTTAGTTACTCTTTAAACACATGATAGAAAGAAAAAAAACACTGTTGACACAGGACACAGGTCATGAGGGCGGGGCCTGTGGGATGAGGTTCCTTTTATTGGACAAGCTTTTTGATGAAACATAATGTCATTAATGTGTACACAACTTTGTATTTCACAGATGAGAGACAAAGACTGTTGGTGTATATTTATAATTTATTGCATAAAGTAATTGATTTTGTGATGTCATGTTTCTTTTCACATTTTTGAGGCCAACATACATTTTGGCCAGATGATGGCGCTAATACCCTGCTTGTGTCATTTACATTGCAACATTGCATTTACAATGACTATATTTCCATAGTAACTGAGCCAGACTCAGAGTGAGCCTGGTTTATGACACAGCCCTCTGGATTATGGTGACATGTTGTTTCATGGAGTCCAACCTGAATTTCTCATCACTGTCGGCTTTATTTTCGGTTGTTTGTTTTCTATTTCATTGGAATACTTTTATTATAAATCCAAAATACATTTAACGGGTCCGGGATTCCACAGCAAACAAACTTTTGTGGGAACAGGCTCAGAGTTAAAGGAGTTGCACAGTAACGAACACGCATGATTTAGAGCAGGTTAATGCAGTGATCTGGGCGTTGTGTTTTCAGCAATAAAACATTTCAAAACAATCCAGGGCTGGGCCCTCTCACGCAGTGCCTAGGTCTTAAACAAGAGGGTGCTGTTTGTTTTTTACATATTTTTCGTGCTATATATTGTTATCAGAGTTTTGTTAAAATGGGAAACCCCAAGAACGAGAAGCTTATAAGAACCCATGATTAAAAAACACATACATACAAATACAAAATACACAAGTAAAGAATTCAATTAAAGGTATTAAGTTAATTGAAAGATCCCAAACCTAATTATCCTTTTAGATCAGCCATGTTTACTCGCCTTTTGTTACACCACAGCATCGCTGGCTCATGATGATCAATCGCTCATTGGTTTGATCAGATGTAATTTGGAAACAGTTTGTATTTGTCTGTTACTGTCAGTGCTCAAATGGCCGTGTTATTTTCTGTCCATTTGTCTGAACACAAGCTGTTGATAATATGCAGACTCGAGTCAGTGTTTTAAAGCCTTTATTCCCAATGTTTTAACCCCCACACACACCTCTCACCACATCAGAACAGGAGTACACACAAGACATATGTAGGTCAGTGGTTCTCAACCTGGGGGTCGTGATGAGACAAACGCCAGGTCATGTAAATAAAAAACAAACATATATTTATTCTTATTTTATTGTAGCATATGTGTGTGCTACCAGAGTGTCATTATTTGTTCTTAATGTGATTTATTGATTTAGCTATTTGTTATATTAATGGGCTAATGTCCCTGTCCCCACAGACTCGGGCGGGGCTCACAAACATCAGCAACTGGTATAAAGGGGGGGGGGGGGCGGCTCCAAAAGGTTGAGAACCACTGCTGTACGTGATATATCATAGCTGATTTTTAAATAAAGACATTTTCCTGTGACCAAACATTGTCATTGTTACACAAAACATTTGCACACAACATATTTATTGTTAGTGGTGGATTACCATCACAGGTGGGTAGTTACATTACTTAAGTACATGTGGCTCCTTCAGTAACTTTATTTTAGTAACTGTACTTCTTAGATAACTAATCTAGTACTTTTTAATTCTACTGGAATATAATGGACTATGGGCGACAGTGGCGCAGATGGTAGAGCGGGTCGTCCCATGATCGAAGGTCAGGGGTTCGAATCCCGCCTCCTGAAGGTGCACATTGTCGTTGTGTCCTTGGGCAAGACACTTCACCCACATGCCTCCAGTGTCTGCGTACACTGGTAGCCCCCTAGGAGAGACCAACAGGCCCGGTTTGAACCATAAGCCGTCCTTCCGTGGACCCACCACCTGCAGAAGGAGCCATGGGGGCTGGTGCTATGTGATTTGGGCAGCTCGGCGGCTGCCCCCACGACCCGGCAACAGACAAGTGGAGAGAAAATGGATGGATGGATGGATAGAATGGACTATCTGTAGACGATATAAAGAATTATTATGTAAATTGTATTTCAGTGCCATAAAAAAGTTCAATGAAACTCATGGATGGTTTTGTGTCTCAGGGCTCTTTGAGTCACTGACATCAGTCTCAGACGCCTGGGATAATGTATCATTATTAAGCAGACCAACATTTTCAAGCAATAAGGGAAAGAAAAGGATCTGCTGATGAAAAGTGTGAAATAGTTGAATGCCTTGGACTAGGTCTGGAAACCTTCGATATTTCATGAAAGATGAAGCGTAATCATCGTACTGTTCAGAGATTTATGTCTGATTCAGACACACACAGGTTTGTGCAGATAAAGACACAATGAGGACGGTTTCTGCCAGACACATCAGATTAAGAGAACAGCTGCTACAAAGCTGCTGGAGCCTCTGGAGTCTCCCCGAACATCACGGTGTAGGACTCCAGAGGCTGCAGTTGTGCATAAACCTTCTATCCGCCTCCCCTAAACTGTTCATTGAAGCTGACGAGCAGAAATGGCTCCTCCTACTGTTCCTTAAAAGGGCAAACAACGTATGAAAGCATAAAGAACACGCTGGATTACAAACAGGTTTTACTGGGATTTTACCATGACGTGAGGCTGGACAGACAGGTACTACACACTCAAACCCACATGTATGAAATACTATCTGGGAGAGGCAGGGGGAGGAAAGAGGCCAAGTGTCAGAGAAAGGAAGTTAAACTATTCCACTGTCACCAAAGCACAAGCAAAGTAACAGTTTTCACCTCTTAGTGCCCAGCAACCACAGCACAGAGGGTTTTTTCAGAATCGCGCAGCAGCAGTGGCTCCTCCTGAAGTGAACACATGTGAGCGACTGATCGTAGACATTTCAAGCCTCCAAATAGAAACTACAGCCTGATTGTCCGGTTTGGTGTTACATACTTTAAGGATATTCCATAAGCCGCAGCCAAGGGGCCGCTACAGTTTTCTGTCATATTTTGGCCATTAAGTGAACTTAGTATCAAACAATAAAAGTGCCTGTATTTCTTGTCACCAACACACGCTGGTTTGTACCAACATATGAACACAAATGTAAATGATGTAATGCTGCTTTCACCTAACACCCTGTCTTAACCCAGCACATTTTCTCCAGGACTACCCAAATCTAAAAGCTTCTCAAACTGGAGAGTTTGTGTTGCTCTTTTATTGCTTTTTTGTCTCATGTTTGTTGCGTTTTCATCCTCATTTTGGGTGCTATATAGATGCTTTAGATTTGGGTAAGGCAAACTGGAAAAAAATTGCTTGGTTCAGGTGGGGGTTAAGGCGTTAATGATGGTAAATACCACTTACATTAATTCTAACATTATCTACATGACTAGTTTATTTATAAAACGATCCAAAAACATAAACACAGATTTATGAGCACTGACGTGATCAGAATAAAGCTGTGTGGATTCAAAAGAACAGAGGAGCACCACCTCATGACATCATCGAGTGAAACAGAGTGTTCTGAGGAGGAGACAGACTGATTATGATGATTAGTGACTAAACCAGTATCAAATATGAACTCGTTTTCAACAGGAACTTCTTTCAAATGAGTGAGTTGAGCTGTAGGTTCTGCTGTTACACTGACGTTCTTTGGTAAGATCTTCAGAGGAACGTCATCGCCTGTGTTTAAATATGGAGTCAGTCCCTCAATCAAAGACTCTCTGAATGTGTCTGTGTGAAGGCGTGTGTTTGTTTCGGGGTCAATCAAGGTCACTGTTTTTGTGTCAAAGTCCAGCTTCACTCGGACTCTCTGCAGCTTCTTCTTCACTGAGAGTTGTTTATGTATGAATGGGTCTGCGAGAGAAAAGGCCTCGTATTTACCAAAAGAAGACAAACCTACGTTCCAATCAACATCCTCAGTCTCTTCATCTCTCTGAACTAACCCTCTCACACCCACAGACCAGCTCTCATTCTCCCCGACCTCCACGTCCCAGCTGTGAGTCCCTGAGGTTAACCTCTCAGATCCAAGTACATCGTAGCTTGTACTTCTCTCTGGATTCTGTGGGACCTTCTGGTCATATTCCGCTCTCACTGAGCTCAGATCTTCAGACAGGATCATATGAGGTCCTGCAGTGTTTGGATCCAGAATCAGAGGGTAGAACTGCACCAGGCTCTGCATGTTCCTCCAGATGTTGAAGCCCAGGTTGCCCAGATGTTTGGCCTGGTCTATCAGAGCTCCTGGTCCCATCTCCTCCACCAGGGGGCGCTGCTGCAGCCTCTTTGCTGCAGTCTTGTACTGGAGCAGGAAGGAGGCGTCTGCTGCTCTCAGCAGCTCCTCTGTCTCTGAGACGCTCTGGGACACGGCCTCCATGTCTCTGCTCACGGCCGCCATCATGTCCTTCATCCTCTGAGTCTTCTGCTCCTCTTCCTCCCTCAGAGCCTTCATCCTGGACTCTTCCTCCTCCCTCAGGAACTGGTGCAGCTTCTCAAACTGAGCTCTGATCTGTGTCTGAGCGCGTCGGGCCTGGGCCGTGATATGAGCCTCTGAAAACTCCAACTGTGCTCTGCTCCGAGCCAGGACCTGAGGAGAAACATCAGAGAGAGTTAGAAAGAACCAGGACCTGAAACATCAGAGAGAGTTAGAAAGAACCAGGACCTGAAACATCAGAGAGAGTTAGAAAGAACCAGGACCTGAAACATCAGAGAGAGTTAGAAAGAACCAGGACCTGAAACATCAGAGAGAGTTAGAAAGAACCTCCGTCTGGAGCAGGACAGGCTGATGTTCTTCTGCTGCAGGAGATACAGCTCTGTGGACACGTTCCACTGACTGGAGCAGCAGGAGGAGGAGGAGGTCTCTTATCTTCAGGTTCTCCTGTAGAGGTGTGAGGTCTCTTACCTTCAGGTTCTCCTGTAGAGGTGTGAGGTCTCTCCTCAGCTGCTCTCTCAGCTCCTGAGCTGCCTCCTCGATGGGTTTGAAGCTGTGGTCTTTGTGAGTCCTGGAGTCTCTACAGATCATGCAGATCAGGTCCTGATGGTCCTCACAGAAGAGCCGCACTTCTCAGAGTGAAGACTGCACTCAGGCTGTGCTGGAGATGGAGATGTTTGTCTTCTCTCCTCTGTGAACGTTTCCACCAGGTTCCTCAGAGCCAGATTCTTTGGAGGCTCTTCTTTGAGAACCTTCTCTTACAGACTGGACAGGTCTTCTGGGGGTTGACCTTCCACCAGTTCTCCAAACAGACCTTACAGAAGCTGTGGCTGCAGCTCAGAACCACAGGATCTCTGAAGAGCTCACAGCAGATGGAACAGCTCAGGTCCTGCTCCAGTCTGGACACCATGATGGATCAAACTGAAACCACAGAGAGAAGAGTGTTTCTTGATGTTTCTGTTCAGAGTGAGGATTTAATGACACTGACTCTGATATAGCGCAGGACAACATCATGATATCAGACTGTCTTACGATCTCCAGAGCTGATGATCTGATCCAAAGCACTGTCAGTGAAGCAAACCCAAGCTGCAAACTTTCTGCTGCACATTGTCGGACGCTCATGCGAGCGTTTGGCCGTTCCTCTACAGTGCACATATACGACCAGGTTCCTCCATCCAGAGCTTTAAAACCCAGCGGTACTCACAGTATGTCAGTGACTTTCCCCCTAACGCCGCTGCTCTGCGTGGATTCCAGAGTGTTTGTTTACCAGGACCATGTGAAGAAGCGAGTGTGTCCTTCGTCCTTACAGTTCTGTCAGGCGCCGCATCCTTCTCATTTGTTTACTTTAAAACATGAACTGTGTTCACAAATGCACCGTCTGTCCATGTCTTTGAAAACATAAGACTTGTCCAACTCCGGAGAATTGCAGTCCCTTATTGTCAAGTAATAACTAATGGCAACATTAGTTATTACTTGACAATAAGTGGAAGAAACGGCACCCGAAAACGCCAAACAAGAGGAAATACCGGAGGGGAAGGGGAGTATGCACAAGAGAACCATACACAACACGTCGGACACGACAACAACACAGGTACAAAATGTGATAAATCTATCAAGTAAATCATTGTCTGAACCGTGTTTAGTCGCGTTAAGTAAAGGACTATCATTTGTGCCCACTACACATAGTAAAGACTTCAATGTCATGGTTGACTTCCACAAATTTTTTCGAACACTGAGACTTAAAGAATTTTTTAGTACTCAACAAAGAAATAATCCCTCTGTCCTTTTGACACAAGGAATTGACACTGTTGAAGACGCTCAAACAACTGCAGAGAGAACAGATGAACCGAACCTGAATCAACAACATACCGCATTAAGGACTCCTTTTAAAGGTAAAAGCACCTTCATTCCACCTCATAAAAGAAATGCTTCTATTGACACATATTGTAGGTTGGTTGAACAAGATATCTCCCACCTATTGAACAAAAAAAGACAATACACCTTGTCAAATAATCTAACTAAGGAACAAAGACAAGAACTGGATTCCCTTAAAAAAGATGCATCCATAGTAATCAAGAGTGCAGATAAAGGGGGAGCCATAGTCATCTTGGACCGCTATGTAAGTGAAGTACAAAGACAACTCGATAACATAGGTTTCTACAGGAGACTTGACCACAATCCCACTGCCATTTTTAAATCTAAGATCACAAACATGCTGGATCATCTCGTCGCGAACGACGAAATTACCAAATCTGAACATGCCTTCATGTTAGATGATAGCCCAGGGACGCCGGTCCTGTATATTTTACCTAAAATTCATAAAAAATACACGACAGTTCCACCAGGCCGGCCTATTGTTTCTTCGATCAGCTCACTAACGGAGAAGATTTCGGCCTTTGTTGATTACTCTCTCCAACCTTTGGTCACCTCGCTCCCATCATATATAAAAGACTCCATGGAGTTCCTTAAAATGTTAAAAAACTATTGTAGTTCCTGAGCCGTGTTTTCTTGTTACCATGGACATAGAGTCACTGTATACCCATGTTCCATTTGCGGGAGGGCTACCCGCTACAGAATTCTTTTTAAACCAACGTGGAGATTGTTCACCCAGCACACAATGCATTATAGACCTAATTGAGACTGTATTGACTTTGAATTATTTCATGTTTGAATCTAAATTCTACCTTCAGATTTCGGGCACCAGTATGGGATCGAAGATGGCCCCCAGCTTCGCCTCACTCTACTGTGGATATTTTGAACAGGACATCGCGCTCAATACAACTTGCAATCCACATCTAAAATACATCTCCAATTGGACTAGGTACATCGATGACATTTTCTTTGTTTGGAGTGGCACAGAAATTCAACTCAAAGAATTTCATGACTTTATCAACACAAATGATTACAATCTCAAGTTCACCATGGAGTATGACTCACACAAGATGAGCTTCATAGACATTTTGATATACACTGACTCCAACAAACTGGGTACAAACCTGTACAGAAAAACTACTGACCGAAACTCCATCCTCCACGGCAAATCCTTTCACCCCACTCCACTAAAAAGGAGTTTACCCATGTCTCAGTTCAATCGAATACGACGCATCTGCAGCTCAGATACTGACTACCAAACTCAAGCAAATGATTTGGTGAAGCGGTTCGAACAAAGAGAATATAAAAAAGAGTGGATTGTGAAGGCACCTAACAGGTTTGACTCCATCTCCCAAAATGAGTGTCTCGAACAAAAGAGCACCAAACAAATGGAACCCAGAATTAACTGCATCATTCAATACTCACCAATGGGCAAAGAATTCGAACCAATCATTAACAAACACTGGAATATCATACGGTCAGACCCCAACTTAAAGGAGCTCTCCCTTCCACGAGCTGTTTACAGGAGACCTCCCAACCTGAGCACGTTACTAGTAAGAGCCGATTTGCCCTCTCTAACGCAACCCAATTTTTTACAAAATGTGTCGTCGAGCAACTACAGATGTGGACATTGCACGCAATGCAACTTCACCCAAAAAACAAGAACATTCAGTCATCCAAGGACTGGCGTACTCTTCAACATTAAAGGTGTCATCAGTTGCAATACAAACAACGTCATTTACATGTTAAATGCCCATGTGGCTTAGCGTACATCAGACCACTGAAAAATCGGATCTCAGAACACAGATCTAACATAAGGACTCATGACACTAAAAGTCCAGTGGCCATACATTTCAATCAGGCTCAACACAACGTAAGTGCACTGAGGTATCAGGGTATTGAGCAAGTCTTGGGGACATTGACTCTTTGCTATTAAAAAGAGAAGCTTTTTGGATCTACACATTGGACACTTGAGTCCTAAAGGACTGAACGAAGAGTTTGACCTAAGGCCGTTTCTGTGATTGCATCGATACACACACCACTACTACAGTGCCCTTGTACTAAAACATCACTGCAGTATTGTTGATTGAATTGTGTCATTCCTCTCTGCGTTTGGATCGGTTTCAACACAAAAATATTTTTCTAAAATATTTTTCTTTTAATATTCAAATGTACATAATTGTGTACAATGTATATACACCTATGGTTCGCTTTTTAATTGTATATATGTGTATATATTTGTATATATCTCTATCACTCTGTGGGCACTTGCGACCGCCTTTTAATAGGAGTTGGAACACCTTACTAAAAACTGCCAGATGAGGCTCTTTTTCTGATGCTTCATATATCTTGTGTATATATTGTTTGTGTACAACTTTGTAAAGGTACCTTTTTGTTTAAAAAAAAATTTATGTTACAAATTGTGTTTTGGTCATGTGACCTCATTAGAGGCATTACAACCTCTGAGAGACCTCAGTATGTGCGGCTGAGGGACTGCACCTCTGAAACAGTGGTCTCTAGCACTGGAGCTCCGCAGGGCACTGTGCTCTCACCTGTCCTGTTCAACCTGTACACCTCTGACTTTAGGTACAACTCGGAGTGGTGTCACCTACAGAAATACTCTGATGACACAGCTATTGTCGGGTGTATCAGGAACGGGGAGGAAGAGTACAGGCGCCTGATACAGGACTTTGTGGTATGGAGCAGGGCCAACCACCTCCAGCTGAACACAACAAAAACAAAAGAAATGGTGGTGGATTTTAGGAGGAATCGACCACAGTTACAACTGGTCACCATTGAGGGAGACAGTGTGGAGGTTGTGGAGACCTATAAATACCTGGGCCTACAGCTGGACCACAGACTGGACTGGTCTTCCATAAGGGGCAGAGCAGGCTCTACTTCCTCCGGAGACTGCGGTCCTTTAACATCTGTCAGAAGCTGCTGCAGATGTTTTACCAGACTGTCATCTCCAGTGTCCTCTTCTATGCTGTGGTCTGCTGGGGAGGCAGCATCAAGAAGAAGGACGTCTCGCGGCTCGACAGGCTGGTGAGGAAGGCGGGTTCGGTAGTGGGCGTAGAACTAGACTCGCTCACTTCTGTGGCAGAAAGGAGAGTTCTGTGCAAACTCCTGTCCATCATGGATAATCCACACCACCCGCTGCATGCCACCTTCACCAGACAGAGGAGCAGCTTCAGCGAGCGGCTGTTGTCTCTGTCCTGCTCCAAGGACCGGCTCAGGAACTCATTTGTTCCACAGGCAATTCGGCTGTATAATTTGTCTTTGTGTGATAAGTGATGGAATGCACTCAATTTTACAGCTGCTTACTTGTGTGTGTTTTTACTGAATTATTATTATTATTTTTTATTTTACTGTTTGATGTTGAGTGACTGATTGCTTCTGCTGAAACAAGAATTTCCCTCGGGATCAATAAAGTATTTATCTATCTATCTATCTATCTATCTATCTATCTATCTATCTATCTATCTATCTATCTATCTATCTATCTATCTATCTATCTATCTATCTATCTATCTATCTATCTATCTATCTATCTATCTATCTATCAAATACAGGTGTTTTCTCTTCCTGTCTTAAGTCTGATGAAGGGCTGATTTGTGGCTTGAAACGTCACTTTCGTGGTGTGCGAAATAAATTGACTGGGAGCATTTAAGCTGTGTGGATCTTTTTGTCTTTTTTTAACAAACTGCTTCCTGTTTACCTTTTCCACAACAAAATCACTGCATGTTGTCGCTTTTGTAAGACTCCTATTGTGAAAGGGTCCGACGGCGACAGAGCGTCACATCACAGACACTAAGAAGCATTTACCAAACTTAGCCTTACTCTTTCACTTTTATTGTCTGGAGTTTTATTGTTTTAATTTATAGAGTGAGTTTGCTTTAGGTCTAAGTCTATTATTGCTGTGTTAATGATCACAAAGCTGAATAAATATATTCATTCAATCTTCTTCTTCAGTGTGTAATTTCAGTTATTTTCGTCGTCATAAAAAAAGATCGAGGTAAAATTGAAATTGTGAGTTTATAATTCTAAAATGGTGATATTCTGTTTTTGCCACATCGCCCCCCCCTATACTCTGAAACACGTCATGAACATCAGAGCAGCCTCTCCTTCGACAATAACACATGATCAACATCCTCATTCCACTTTTACATCGTTTGGACGCCACTCAATCACCGGCTGAACTTGACCCCACATCAAACCAGATGTTGGTGATGTTGGTGATTCTTCTTGGACTCAGAAACATCTCACAAACGGGAACAGCAAAAACAACTGACAGGTTCCACACATTTGCAAAAATACTATCAATGGGTTCATGTTCTAGCATGTGATGAGTTTAATCTCTATGGAACAAAGACCGTTTTTGACAGAAATCTCCAGGAAATAAGCAAATGCTCCTGATCATTATCTGTGGATGTTGTTTTCAATTACAATAATGTAACGATGACGAGATTAAAACTTTGATGTTTATGAGCTTCCATTGATGAGATGAGACGAAAATGGGAGGAAGTGGTTTGTCAGACATTTGCAAACAGACCGTGGGTGGACCAGGAGAAACACTCGACATGGAGCGGCGGCGTCAGCTCACCTGGACTCACGTGCAGCTGCGCCCCCTCTTTCCCCCCGCTGTTATGCGTGTACGTCCTCCTGCGACGTCACAGGGACTCTGGCCTGGAATCATGGGGACAGAACTGGTCGGACCCTTTAGGCTCCCTGAAGGTGGAGATTCTGACTGACCACTTTCTTCCATGGTACAAAAAGATGAACAGCTCTAGTTTCCTATAACAAAATCATCTTCATGCATGACAATGCACCTTGTCATGCTGTGTGTATTTCTGGGAGGCCGGATAGAAGGTTTAAGCTCAAGCCTCTGGAGGTCCTACAGCTTGATGCTCGGGAGACTCCAGAGGCTCCAGCAGCTTCACACACCTGTTTGCTGCTTTGTAGCAGCTGTTCTCTTAATCTGATGTGTTTGTCTGGCAGAAACCGTCCTCATTGTGCCTTTATCTGCACAAACCTGTGTGTGTCTGAATCAGACACAAATCTCTGAACAGGACGATGATCACGCTTCATCTTTCATGAAATATCGAAGGTTTTCATATCTGGTAGAAAACCTTTAATGCATCTAAAGAAACACACATTTCCTCCTGCCTTGAAACTGAAGAAACATGTGGCTAATTACCAAATGTAAACACTGCACTGGTTTTATGTAATGAATCCTGTTCTTTCAACAGTTAAACTCAAATCAATAATGAATATAAAGTCACAGCGACTCATGGAGAGTCATTGGCCTCAAGTCACAAACAGCGAGCTCTACGTCAAGTCTCGAGTCTCCCACCTCCCAGAAAATGGTTTCCAACATTTAGTTAGTTACTTAGTTAGTTAGTTACTTAGTTAGTTAGTTTATTTTGAGCAATTTACAAACATAGATTGCATGGTTGCATCATTGCACTGTAATAAAAACTCAAAAGGAGTAGGCTGAAGCAAGAAAGCTTATAAATGCCTACCCCCCCCCCCCATTCAAAGTAATTACTTACATGCATTTCAGGTTAACTCAAGAAATACAAAACATAATTGTAAGTCCTTTCAAAAGAAATGCCCATCATAACACTGAGAATATAAATAACTGAAACACATGTGTCCAGCTGCAGGTAAATAATAACAGTAATAATAATGGTGATACAAACAGCATCTCGTGTTTTCATACAATATAACACTTTACATTCCAGAGTTACTCAGAAACATGTACAACAGAAACATGTACCTGTTTATGTACAAACACTTAGTGAATAACAAGTTTGATTTCCCACACACAGCCCTGTGGGTGTGACTATGAATCATAGTTATGTCCTTTCAACTATTACAATTGTCCACATTAATCTCACGTATAGCAACATTAATAAAGAAAAGCATTCATGTTTTACAAGAAGAAAATCACATGAGATTTACAAGACTTCCAAAGTAAGAAGAAAATAGAAATGTATGCAGTTTACCAGTGAATATAAACATTCATTTTTACTTTTTCCTCTTTCCCGTTCACATAGTAACTATATCCAATCATTACTTAGAAACACCAGTCACTCTATTAATTGACCATTGATTTAGTTATTATTTCAGTATAACATTTGTTTTTATAATCACCACTACACATTATTATTATTTGTCCCCTTGCAGTCATTCCCATTTCCACTGTAAACATATAACTTGTGATTTATTATTTTGTTGTTTGCCTTGTTTAGTGAGGTGCCTTAAATATATATGTAATATACCCTGCAGCAATTTTAAACTAGAGTTATACATGTGATGTCATAACAAAGCAAAAGAAAAAAAGTCTCTCTTTAAGAAAACATTAAAAACTCTGGATAGAAAGGCTTTACATTATCATTACTGTAACATTGTATGTAATTAAAACATTTAGATTTCCTACTTGCAGTCAAATACTTGGTTACTTTCCCCAGTGAGTTTTTCAAATGATTTTAAACTTATTATAGTGATTATTTCTTTAATCTCATTGTTACAGTTTGTTCTGTAGAATTATCACTCTTTTAATACTTTCACATTATATGAACATTAAAACACAAATCACACTTTGAATCTCTTTACTCGAGTAGTACTCTTAACTCTCAATTACTCTGGCTGCTCTGAAACCACAGGATAATTACGATACCTTTGTCTTATTTGTAAAAGTCCTCAAAGGGACAGGGCTGACAGAGACTCACCTCTGTCCGGTGGTCACGGTGGTCACGGAGGTCACGGTGCTGAGTGTTCGCAGACGACTCTGTGTCTGTATTTCCTGGTTTGTCCGGTTCAGCTCTGAGGCGTGTTGTTATAAGCAGCTCTTTGAGTCTGAGTCACATTTCTACAGGAGAGTTTTAGTCCAGTTTTTTCATTCATTCATTCATTTTCTTCCACTTGACACTGGAGGCAATGTGGGTGAAGTGTCTTGCCCAAGGACACAACGACAATGTGCACCTTCAGGAGGCGGGATTCGAACCCCCGACCTTCCGATCATGAGACGACCCGCTCTACCATCTGCGCCATTGTCGCCCCAGTTTTAGTCCAGTTTCATTAAAAAAAAAAAGTATTACAGCAAAGACTGTAGGAGGATCATCGTCCTGTTACATATTTCATGGGGGATGGTCAGAAATGTCCTGATTGTGAACTCTCCTCGTCACTTCAGTCCAGGGCTCCAGACTTACACTTTATATGTCGGTGCCAAGTGTTTTCATTAAAGCGCACAAGGACAAACTGTAGTAACTTAGGCACCACTTTAGAAATGTTTCAAACTCACACAAAGGAGCCACTGCCAGTATTTCTTATTTAATAATAGATTTGCTCAATTCATCTTCCATAGTCATACATAATAAATAGGGATGGTCCAATATGAACATTCTCTGCCGATATCGATATCCGATATTTGCCTCGCTGCTGTGGCCGATATCCGATATTTGCCGATATTTATTTCGACATATTTCGACATTAATCAATAGAAAGGCTCACTCAACTCAAATGTTGTAAAGTTTGCAAATTGTGGTTCCATTATTGGAATGTCTTATGCTTATGCTGGGACTCACTGTCTCACACACTATGATGAAACAAACTTTTTATTAGAAAAATATTAAAAGATCAAATGCAATGTTGAAGTGAATTGTCATTTTGTTTTTGGCTAAATATTTAGTCAGACCTACTTATTATTATTATACTTTTACCATCTCCTCTATTAATGGGAAACAGTGACACTGGGAATATGCTTCTTTTTTTTTTTTTTATTTGGTAGGGACAGTGCAAGTTAATGACAGCCACACTGGATTGTACCTTGGGCTAATTTCATCCGTCGTCCCCATGCACACTCTCAAACACACTCTCATTCATCCTGACCTATTGTACATGTTTTTAGTGGTAGGGGAAACCGGAGTACCCGGAGGAACCTATGCTATGCTAGGCTACTAAACATGTAGCCTAGCATGTTCTTTAAGTTACATGTTTTAACTTTAAACAAATCTAATGGACTTCTCTGAGGACAGCTCTGTGTGAAGCTTTGGAATTGCATAAAATGGCAAAATGTCGAATTATGGGCCATCCCTAATAATAAGAAATAATATTATATTTAAATGCATGAGTTTCATCCGTCTGACCAAATAAAAATTAACAGAGACATTTTGTCACTAAAGGAGCAGAATGTTGTTCAAAGTGTGGCTTCTTTTAAAAGGTGCACGAGTCCTCCTCGTCTTGGGCTAACGCTGACCTGACTCCGGTGGATGTAACTCTGGTCACACGGTTTCTTTCAAGATTCAACTGCCATTGTCTAATCGCAAAAATAGTTTTAACTCTGAATCTCAAAGCGACTTCAGTAGCTGGAAAAGTGAAAGGCTGTAATATTCAGTCAATAGTTTATTAAATGCCACATCGATTCAGATCCTTTCACTGAAATTGATGATGCATCTAAAAAAACACTATTATACGTCTCACATGTATAACTGCTGCTGCTGATGATGAAAACTTCACTGGAATTATTAACCTCTTAACTCCCACCTGAACTGAGCACATGTTCTCCAGTTTGGATTCTTCTAAAAGCTTCTTGAAAATCAGCCCCAGAAGAAAGATGAAAACGAGACGTAAATGAGGATGAAAAAAGATGCAACAAATAAGCAACAGAAACGAGACAAAAATACAGCAAAAAAGTGACAACGTGGTCTTAGCTTTCAAATCAGGCGTATAGGCCTATAGGCTGTGAACTCTCCAGTCAAGAAGCTTTTAGATTTGAAGAAAGCTAAACATGGTGAAAATGTGCTTGGTTAAGGTGGTAAGAGGTTATCGTCCTTCCGCCTTAACCGAGTGGTGCAAAACTCATCTAAATGGATCTTTTTCTTTGTGCTGTTGTTACTTTTTGTTGGATTTTCATCACAGTTTTGTCACTTTTCAGTTGCTCTTCTTTCTCAGTTTGTGGCTCATGAGGAGAATCTCGCACAAACCACAGAGGCAGCTGTGTCCTTAAAGTCACACATTTGAAGCTCACCTCAGTGTCAGAGACTCTGGCTCCGCTCCATAAGAACCAGTTTAACACAATGTGAAGAATGTGCTGCCATTCTTTCATGATCAGGACACATACATCACACCTGTGTCCTGGAGCGGCTCTTACACAAACACCAGCGTCAGGTTACAGCTGAGGATCAGGCGGATGTGATGCTCCTGCTTTAGTTTCAGCACGTCACTGTATCAGAAGCATGGGCGTCGGACTGGGGGGTAAAGGGTACTGAGTACCCAGGCCCAGAGCAGGGTGGGGCCCTCAAAAGTGCTGCAATAAGCGTTCTGTATTGTACTTTCTAAATGTCCTCATAATTGATATAAGAACTGAACACAACAGGGCTGAAATACAGTGGTTGCTAGATAGAATTTTGCACAAACAATAATGATGGATGAATCATTGAATATACAATAAACAAACTAACAAACAAACAAACAAACAAACCATGAACTAAGTATCCAGGACAAATCTGTATTGAATATGTGTTTGTATATGAAGCATTTTTACGCCTGGTTAGGCTTTATATAATAAAATTATAATAGAAAATAAATGCTTTGCACTGTCAAACTAAACTAAACCACTGTGGTTGAAAAACATAAAATATTAAATGAGAATTAACTGGGGAATTAACTTGTCCAGATGTTTGTCCAACATCTGGACAAATTGTGCCGTCCATCAGAGGAAGTCTTGGAACAACTTAAACATCATCTTAAAGTAAATCAGTCCATTACTCAGTTTAACTCAAATGTCATTTGTTTGGTTTTATATTGTGTTTTTATATTGTGTTTGTTACGGCCCCAGGCCTCCAGTTTGTATTAGTTTTGGTTGTGTGGCTAATGTCCCTTTGTCCTCCATGGAAACCTGGCTGTGTGAGCCCTGGGCCGTTTCTCAATCCCCAGTATGCATACTCTGTACTTGTGAACTCCGGGGTACGGACTTGCGGGTGCAGACTCGGAGAACGGACTTGAGGAGTTCACAAGTGTGGACTCGGCTATTTCAGCGTTTGGAACGAGTGAACTCGATGACATCACAGGAAGTAGCTCATGAACATGGGGCTGTGAGCTTTTATAACATTAAACAACCTCATATGAAATTAAAAGGGTGAGACACTGCAGGAAGTGGAAAGATGTTTTTAAAGACATCAATTACAAACTTTTGCTGTAAACAAAATAACATTGTACATTTTAGTCAATTTCACATTATTTATACAATGATAGCCTACATAGATAAGGCCTTATGTGTAAAGTAATTAAACATATCTGATGTGCAAACTGAAACAATAAAAAAAAAAATAGGTCAAATATTATTTATTATTTGTTTGTTGCAAATTATTCTGAAAAAAAAACGAACAAACAATTTAAACTTTAAAATATGAAACTGTTTTGGAAGTTCCCACATAAAGATTTGTCTGCAGTGCCCCTTAATAATACAATGTAAACATAAAATGCATTTGTCCTCAATAACCTGTTCATGACGATACGACTTAATATTGCTGATCATTATGAGAAAATGAAGCATGACCAAAGTTGTTTGGTCCAAAAAACCATCTTGAGCTGGAGACACTTCTAAAGACTCTTAAACCGGTCACATCTCCGCATTTATTTACATGTTACGATCAGCTGTTGATCAGTAGCTGGGCTCGGTGCGCGTGGAGGAGGAGGGGCCGCAGGCGGAGGCTCGCGGTGATCCACGTGCTCAAGGCGAAACGGATTGTGGGAAATATAGCTGACGGAGAACGCACAAATCTCCTCTGATGCATCCTCGGTAAAACGGGCGGAGCAAGTTCTCATCCGGGGATTTCCAGCGAACTTGCTGAGAAGCGAACTTTGAATTGGAACAGGACTCGGGCCGCGCGTGATGACGTTGCACGAGTCCACGAGCCACAAGTCCGCACAAGTACACAGATTGAGAAACGGCCCTGGTCTGGGATTGGAGGACTCGTTCTGGTTGGCTGCTCGTCCTGGTCCTGATTGGTGCGGTATCGGAACACCTGGCCCCAATCAACCTCCTGCTGCAGCCACGCCTATAAAGGCCACGCCTATAAAAGGCCACACCATGGACCATTCGGGGCTGCTGGTCTTTGTGGCCAGTGCGCCATTCTGTGTCATGGCTGTGTCCCTTCGTTGTTCGTCTAAACTTGTGTGTGTCTAGGGACACTTGTGTTGAGTTGTGTCACTTTTTGGAATGTTCACTTAAATGTGACGTGGGATCAAGTGACAGTGTTTAGTCATGACTTTGTTTTGTATTAAGCCTAATTTTGTTCAAGTTTCTTGTTGTTTAGTTTGAGTAACTTTGTTTTGGTTAACCGTTATAAATACTGTAATAGCCTTTGTTTGGTTATTTTTGTTACTCCTTTGTTAAATTTACCCCTTTATATCCCTTTTATTAAATTACAACTTAATTTATCCATTTTACATCTTGGTTTTTGTTACAACTTTTTAAGTTTTTATATTGTGTTTTTTATATTGTGTTTTTATATTGCCTTTGTATCCATTAACCATTGGCCTCAGGACAGATGTAAATGAGCAGTTTTGCTTTAATTCAGCACATTTACAATCTGTGTACAACTGTATATGACTGTTCATTGATGTGTGTTGTCCGATCAAATAAATACATCAATAAATTAAACAAATACAATAAAATAATTGAATAAAATAAAATATCAATCAATCAATCACATTTTATTTATAGAGCCCTTTACAACACTCAAGGCGACCAAGTGCTTTACAATAAAATCACATTAAATACATTAAAACATTATAACAATAAATAAATAAACAAATACATTATATGAATAAATAAATACAATTAATTAATTAATTAATTAAACAATTAAATAAATTAAACAAATACAATTAATTAATTAATTATTTAAATAAAATAAACAAATGTATAAAATAAATAAATAAATAAAACAAATACATTAAACGAATAAATAAATCAACAAAATACAAAAATAAAATACATTTATTAATTTAAACAATTAAATCAATTAAACAAATAAATAAATGGATAAAATCAATCAATAAATAAATTATATAATTAAATATGTGAGACAAAAACAGAAAAGTGACAAAAATGTGTGACAAAAAGCAACAAAAACACAATGAAAAGAAATGTCAAGAAAGGTTGCAAGTTTTAGGTCTTAGCTTTCAAATGAGGCGTTACGTATACTGTGACCTTTTAGATTTGTGTAAAGCTGAACCGGAGAAACATGCTCTCGGTTAAGGCGGGGGTTAAGAGGTTAATGATCGAGCAGTTCCAACACTCAAACGTACTGTGGGAGAAACAGCCTGATATCATGTGACCTTTTCTCACAGTCCTGAAGTGTCTCCCCTCTGGCTCCGCCTCCTGCAGGTCAGGGCGTGTTCTGTCCTCAGGGCGATGATAATGAAGCTTTAATTATCGCTGTCAACGTTTCAGCTGCTTCAGTTCTCGCTCGGATCTGAGGCAGCGACATGTGACGGAGTCGAACCTGCAACCGTGAGTTTATCTGTTTCTATCTCGGACTTAAAGGCCAGGGAAACATTTACCTTTATTAGCACTGACTGTTGTTAAGGGACTGGAATAACTGGAATTAAATCTGTCATTTCATTTATTGTTTATTTGATATGGACATAACAACTGCATTGGACAAACAGAGACATTGTTTTTTATAGAGTTAGAGCCAAACTGTAAAATAAAGCCTCTGTAGCCGACATTAGTCTGATGTAAATGTTCTGGTGTAAAATCACTTCCAGCTGCAGTTTGGGCTGAGTTTGTTTCCTGTTGAGTTCAATTTCTCTCATTTCTTTGCCTTAACCCCTTAACCCCGCCTTAACTGAGAACATTTTCTCCAGTTTACCCAAATCTAAAAGCTTCTCGACTCGAATTTACAGCCTATATATCCCAGAGTAACGCCTCATTTGAAAGCTAAGACCTACAAACTCATCTAAGCTTCTTCCTTGTTTTTGTTATCACATTTTAGTAGTTCTTTGTGTGATGTTACTGTGATCCAGCCACAGAAATGAGACCAAAACATGTCAAAAAAGCAACACAAACGTAGGGCTTAGCTTTCAAATGAGGCGTTGCACTCATAACTGGAGAAAATGCTCTCTGTTAAGGCGGGGGTTAAGGGCTTAAGAAATGAAATGTACTGAGTGTTTGCCTTTTGCATTACTAATATAGTATTTGGAAAGTAAACAGACTAATCTGAATTGATTTGTTTGCATTTTCAGCTGTGATGTAGTAGTACAGTCATAGTCAAATACTTATACTGCATAATATACACTATTTACAGACTGGATTTGGCCATGACCATCAGGCTAAACAAAGTCTGTTTAAGTGCTGTCACATTCAGCAGTTTAACAGTGTAGATACAGATGTTCAGAGCTGACTTTGTTTCCGTCTCATTTCTTTGCCTTAAGAAATGAAATGTACTGATAGTTCCTTTTGCATTAAAAAATAACCTCTTACCCTGAGGCTTAACTGAAAGCATTTTCTCCAGTTCAGCTTTACCCAATCTAAAAGCTTCTGGCCTGGAGTTTTCAGCCTGTAGGGCAGAGTAACAACTATATATTTGTCTGGTTTTCGCAGGTGTTTTTGTCATTTTTGTTGCTTTTTTATTGTGTTATTGTTGATCGTTAGTTGCTTCTTTCTCGGTTTTGACGCTTTTTTCAGGAAGCTTTTAGATTTGGGTAAAGCCAAACTGTATTGATTGTAAGGATTGGGTTAAAGCTTAAAGAATGTCCTGAACTTCATCTCTTCATATTGACTTTAACGTGACGGGACAGATTTATGATCCGGCCGTTGGAAACACGAGCCTGATTTGCATTTGGATCTGGCAGAGCCTCCGAGGCCTCGAGCTAAGTCACAATAACTCATGAAGAAGAGTCAGACCGAATAACACATAAGAAGAAGTCAGACGCATAACACATGAAGGGAAGAAGTCAGACCATATAAAGCACATGAAGAAGAGTCATGACCATAACAACTATGAAGAAGAAGTCAGACCAATACACATGAAGAAGAAGTCAGACCAATAATCACATTGGAATGAAGAGTCAGACCATATGAACATCAGTGAAGAAGAGTCAGAGCCAATAACACATGAAGAGAGAGTCAGACCAATAAAACAGGTGTAAGAAGAGTCAAGACCAGATAACTCAATGAAGAAGAGTCAGACCAATAACATGAAGAAGAAGTCAAACCAATAACACATGACAAGAAGAGTCAAACAATAATCATGAAGAAGATCAGATAAACCATAACACATGAAGAAGAAGTCAGACCATAAACACATGAGAAGAGTCAGCGCAATAACAACATGAAGAAAGTCAGACCAATACACTGAAGAAAGAGTCAGACCAATATAACATGATAGAAGAGTCAGACCAATAACATGAAAAAAGTCAGACCAATAACACATGAAAGAAGAGTCAGTACCATTAACTACATGAAGAGAGTCAAACCCAAATAACTCATGAAGAATAGTCAGACCAATAACAATGAAGAAGAGTCAAACCAATAACACATGAAGAAGAGTTCAAACCAATAACATCATGAAGAAGAGCTAGGACCATAACACATGAGAAGAGTCAGACCATAACACATCGAGAAGAGTTCAGACCCAATAACACATGAAGAAGAAGTCAGACAAATTTAACACAATGAGAAGAGTCAGACCAATAACACATGAAGAAGAGTCAGACCAATAATCCCATGAAGAAGAGTCAAACCAAATATCATTCAGAAGAGATTCAAAATCCAATAACAATGAAGAAGAGTCCAAGACCAACTAACACATGAAGGAAGAGTCAAACCAATTAACTCATGAAAGAAGCAGTCAGACCAATAACACATGAAGAAGAGTCACCAATAACACATGAAGAAGAGTCAAACCAATAACTCATGAAGAAGAGTCAGACCCAATAACTCATGTAAGAGTCAAACCAAATAAGCACTATTGAAGAGAGTCAGACCAATAACACATGAAGAAGAGCTCAGACCAATAACATCATGAAGAAGAGTCAGACCAATAAACAAACATGAAGAAGAGTCAAACCAATAACACATGAAGATAGAGTCAATACCAATAACTCATATGAGAAGAGTCAGACCAATAACACATGAAAGAGAGTCAGACCAATAACATCATGAATGAATGAGTCATAACCAATAACTCACGAAGAAGAGTCAGACCAATACACCATGAAGAAGAGTCAGACATAACACATGAAAGAAGATTCAGATCAATAACTCATGAAAGAAGAGTCAGCCAATAATCACATGAAAAGAATCAGACAAAGAGTCAGACCATAACACATGAATGAAGAGTCAGACCATAACTCAGAAGAAGAGTTAGACCATAACACAACGTGTGATGAAGAAGAATCAAACCATAACACATGAAGAAGAGACCAGACCAATAAACACATGAAGAAGAGTCAAGATCCAATAACACATCAAGAAGAGTCAGACCAATACACATGAAGAAGAGTCAAACCAAATAAACACACTGAAGAAAAGTCACGACCCATAACACATGAAATGAAGAGTCAGACCAATAACAGATGAGAAGAGTCCAAACCAATAATCATCATGAAGAAGAAGTTCCAAACACCATAACTCATGAGAAGAGTCAGACCAATAACCATGAAGAAGAGTCAGATCCAATAACACATGAAGAAGAGTCAAACCAATAACTCATCGCAAGAAGAGTCCCAGACCAATAACACATGAAGAAGAGTCAGACATACACGATGGAAGACAGAGTCAGACCAATAAACGTCACTCATGAAAAGAGTCAGACCCAAATAAAACAATGAAGAAGAATCAGCACAAAGAGTCCCAGACCAATAACACATTGAAGAAAGAGTTTAGACCATAGAACACAATGAAGAAGCAGTCAGTACCAAATAACACATGAAGAAGAGTCGACCAATAACAACATGAAAAGAATCAGACCCAAAACAATGAAGAAGGTCAGACATAACTATAGAACGAAGAGTCAGACCATAATCACATGAAAGAGAATCAGACCAATAACACATGAAGAAGAAGTCAGACCATGAACACATGTAAGAAGAGTCAGACCAATAACTCAATGAAGAAGAAGTCCAAACAATAACTCATGAAGAAAGAGTCAGACCAATAACACATGACAGAAGAGTCAGAACGCAATATACACATGAAGAAGAGTCAGACCAATAACTCAGAACGAAGAGTCAGACCAATAACACATGAAGAAGAAATCAGACGAATAACTCCATGAAGAAGAGTCAGAACCAATAATTCATGAAGAAGAGCAAACCAATAACACATGAAGATAGAGTCAGCCAATAACATCATGAAGAAAGAGTCAAACCAATAACACAATCAAGAAGAGTCAGACCAATAACAACATGAAAGAAGAGTCAACCAAATAACACAATGAAGAAGAGTCAAAACCAATAACTCATGAAGAGATCAGACCAACACACAATGAAGAAGTAGTCAGACGCAAAAATAAACATAGAAGAGTCAAATCCAAGAAAGCTCACGAAGAGATCAGCCAAATAACACATGAAGAAGAAGTCAAGACATAACACCTGAAGAATGAGTCAGACCAGATAACTTCATGAAGAAGAGCAGACCAATAACACATGAAGAAGAATCAGACAAAGAGTCCAGACCAATAACAACATGAAGAGAGTCAGACCAATTAACCTATTGAAGAAGAGTTAGACCATAGCAAACATGAAAAGAAAGAATCAAACCAATAACACATGAAGAAGAGTCAACCAATAAGTCACGAAGAAGAGTCCAGACCAATCAACACTGAAAAGAGTTGACCATACACATGAGAAGAAGTCAGACCAATAACAACATGAGAAGCAGCTCAGACCAATAACACATGAAAGAAGAATCAGACCAAAACCATGCAGAAGAGTCCCAGAACCCAATAACTCATGAATGAAGAGTCATGACATAACACATGAAGAAGATCAGAACCAATAAACATTGAAAGAAGAGTCAGACCATAACACATGAAGAAGAGTCAGCACCAATAACTCATGAAGAAGAGTTCAAACCAATAAACTCATGAAGAAGAAAGACCAATAACACTGAAGAAGAGTCCAGACCAATAACACATGAAGAAGAGTCAGACAATAACTCATAAAGAAGAGTCAGACCAATAACACATGAAGAAGAATCAGACAATAACTCATTGAAGATAGAGTCAGACCATATAACTCATGAAGAAGAGTCAAACCAATAACACATGAAAGAAGAGTCAGCCAATAACAATGAATGAAGAGTTCAGACCAATAACACATGAAAGATAGAGGTCAGACCAATAACACATGAAGAGAGAGTCAGACCAATAACTCATGAAGAAGAGTCAGAACCAATAACACAATGAAGAAGAGTCACACCAATAACATCATGAAGAAGAGTCAAACCAATAACACATGAAGAAGAGGTCAAACCAAATAACGTCATGAAGAAGAGTCAGACCAAAATAACTCATGATGAAGAGTCAGACCAATAACCATGAAGAAAGAGTCCAAGACCATAACAAATGAGGAAGAGTCAGACCAATAACTCATGAGAAGAGTCAGACCAATAACACAATGAAGAAGAGTCAGACCATCAACAACATGAAGAAGAGTCCAGACCAATAACACATGAAGAAGAGTCAGACCAATAACTCATGAAGAAAGTCAGACCAATAACTCATGAAAAGAGTCAGACCAATACACATGAAGAAGAGTCAGACCATAACACATGAAGAAGAGATCAGACCAATAACACATGAAGAAGAGCAGACCAAATAACACATGAAGAAGAGGCCAAACCAATAACACATGAGAAGAGTCAGACCATAACACATGAAGAAGATCAGAACCAATAACACAAATGAAAAGAGTCAGACAATAACACATGAAAGAAGAGTCGAACCAAAACACATGAAGAAGAGTCAGACCAATAACACATGAAGAAGAGTCAAAACCCAATAACCACATGAAGAAAGAGTCAGACCCATAACAATGAAGAAGAATCAGACCAAATACACATGACAGAAGGTCAGACCATAACACATGAAGAAGAGTCAGACCAATAACTCATGAAGAAGAGTCAGACCATAAAACATGAAACGAAGAGTCAAGACCAATAACTCATGAAAGAAGAGTCAACAATAACACATGAAGAAGAGTCAAACGCAATAACTCATCGAAGAAGAAGTCAGACCAATACCACTTAGAAAGAGTCAGACCAATCTCATGAAGAAGAAGTCAGACAATAACAATGAAGAAGAATCAGACCAATAACTCAGTAGAAGAAGAGTCAGACCCAATAACACATGAAGAAGAATCAGACCATACACTCAATGAAGAGTCAGACAATACTCATGAGAGAGTCCAGACAATAACCTCATGAAGAAGAGTCAGAACCAATAACTCATCGAAGAAAGAGTCAAGACCATAAACACATTGAAAGAAGGAGTCAGACCAGATAACTCATGAAGAAGAGTCAGACCATAACACATGAAGAAGAGTCAGACCATGAACCAGTGAAGAAGAGTCAGACCAATAACTTCCATGAAGAAGAGTCAGACCAATAACTCATGAATGAAGAGTCAGACCAATAACTCATGAAGAAGATCAGACAATAACTCATGAAGAACAAGTCAGACCAATAACTCATGAAGAAGAGTCAGACATAACACATGAAGAAGAGTCAGAACCATAACCTCATGAAGAAGAGTCAGATCAATTAACACATGAAGAAGAGTCAGACATAACACATGAAGAAGAGTCAGACCAAATAACACAGTAAGAAGAGGTCAGACAATAACACATGAAGAAGAGTCAGATCCAATACACATGGAAGAGAGTCAGACCAATAAACACGAGGAGAAATGAAGTCAGACCATAACACATGCAGAAGAGTCAACCAAATAAACACATGAAAGAAGAAGTCACCAATAACACATGAAGAAAAGTAAGAACCAATCACATGAAGAGATCAGACCAATAACACATGAACGAAGCATCAAGACCAATTCATGAAAAGAAGAGTTCAGACCATCACACATGAAGAAGAGTCAGACCAATAACAACATGAAGACAGAGTCAGACGCAATAACACTGAAGGAACGAGTCAGACCAATAACACATGAAGAAGAATCGACCAATAACCATGAAGAAGAGTCCAGACCATAAAACATGAAGAAGAGTCAGACCAATAACTCATGAAGAAGAGTCAAACGCAATAACTCATGAAGAAGAGTCAACCAATAACACATGAAGAAGAGTCAAAAACCAATAACTCAGAAGAAGAGTCAGACCAATAACACATGAAGAAAGTCAGACCATAAACACATGAAGAAGAGTCAGACCATAACATCATGAGAGAAGAGTCAGACCAATAACTCATGAAGAAGAGTCAGACCATAACCCATGAAAGAAGAGTCAGACCAATAACTCATGAAGAAGAGTCAAACAATAACACATGAAGAAGAGTCAAACCAAATACTCATGAAAGAAGAGTCAGAACCAATAACTCATGGAGAAGAGTCAGACCATAAACACATGAGATAGAGTCAACCAATAAAACATGAAGAAGAGTCAAACGCAATAACCATGAAGAAGAGTCACAAATAATCATGAAGAAGAGTCAGACCAATACTCATGAAAGAAGAGTAGACCAATAAACCACTGAGAAGAGTCAAAAACAATAACAACAGGGAAGAAGAGTCAAACCAATAATCATGAAGAAAGAGTCAGACCAATAACTCATGAAAGAGAGTCAGACCAATAAACAACTGAAGAAGAGGTCAACCCAATAACTCATTGAAGAAGAGTCAGACCAATAAACTCATTGAAAGAAAGAGTCAGACCATACACATGAAGAAGAGTCAGATTGAGCCAATAACTCATGAAGAAGAGTCAGACCAATAACTCATGAAGAAGAGTCAGACCAATAACTCATGAAGAGAGTCAGACCAATAACTCATGAAGAAGAGTCAGACAATAACTCATGAAGAAGAGTCCAGAACCATAAACACCATGAAGAAGAGTCAGACAATACTCATGAAGAAGAGTCAGACCAAATAAACACATGAAGAAGAGTCAGACCATAGACACAATGAAGAAGAGTCAGACAATAACACAAAGAAGAGTCAGACCAAATACACATGAAAGAAGATCAGACAATAACACATGAAGAAGAGTCCAGACCAATTACAACAAATGAAGAAGAGTCAGACCAATAAACATGAAAGAAGAGTTCCAAACCAATAACACCATGAAGAAAGAGTCCAGACAATAAACATGAAGAAGAGTCAGACTAAGTAACACATTGCAAGAAGAGTCAGACCAATAAACATGAAGAAGAATAGACAATAACCATGAAGAAGAGTCAGAACCCATAACAATGAAGGAAGATCACAGACCAATAACACATAAGAAGAGTCAGAACCAATAACACAATGAAGAGAGCAGACCAATAACACATGAAGAAGAATCAGACCCAATAACTCATGAAGAAAGAGCAGACAGCATAACACAGCATGAAGAAGAGTCAGATCAATAACTTCATGAAGAGAGTCAAAAGCCAATAACTTCATGAAGAAGAGTCAAACCATAACACATGAAGAAGAGTCAAAGCAATAACTCATTGAAAGAAGAGTCAGACCAATAACACATGAAGAAGAGTCAGACCATAACACATGAAGAAGAGTCAGTGAACCAATACTCAGAAGAAGAGTCAGACCCAATAACTCATGAAGAATAGAGTCAGACGCATAACACATGAAGAAGAGTCAGACCAATAACTCATGAAGAAGAGTCAAACATAACACATGAGAAGAGTCCAAACCAAGTAACTCATGAAGAGAGTCAGACCAATACTCATGAAGAGAGTCAGACCATTAACACATGAAGAAGAGTCAACCCAATAACTCATGAAGAAGAGTCAGACCAATAACTCATGAAGAAGAGTCCAGACCATAACACATGAAGAAGAGTCCAGACAATAACTCCATGAAGAAAGAGTCAACACCAATAACAGCAATGAAAGAAGAGTCAAACCAATAACCATGAAGAAGAGTCAGACAATAACACAATGAAGAAGAGTCGACCATTAACACATGAAGAAGAGTCACGACCAAATAATAATGAAAAGAGTCAGAACCAATACTCAATGAAGAAGAGTCCAGACCAATAACACAATGAGAAGAGTCAGACCATAACACATGAAGAAGAATCAGACCAATAACTCAATGAAAGAGTCAGACCAATAACTCAGAAGAAGAATGCAACCAATAAAACACATGAGCAAGAGTCAGACCAATAACACATGAAGAAGAGTCAGACCAATAACTCATGAAGAAGAGTCAGACCAATAACTCATGAAGAAGATCAGACCAAATAACACATGAAGAAGAGTCAGAGCCAATAACTATGAAGAAGAGTCAGGACTCAATAACACATGAAGAAGAGTCAGCCAAAATAACATGAAGAGAGTCAGACCAATAACACATGAAGAGTCAGACAATTAACTTCATGAGAAGAGTCAACCATAACACATGAAAGAAGAGTCAGACCATAACACATGAAGAACACGTCAGACCAATAACTCATGAAGAAGAGTCATGACCCAAATCAACTCATGAAGAAGAAGTCAGACCAAATTAACTCATGAAGAAGAGTCAGACCAATAACAATGAAGAAGAGGTCGACGCAATAACTCATGAAGAAGAGTCCAGACCAATAACTCATCGAAGAAGAGTCGACAAAGTAACTCATCGAAAGAAAGTCAGACCAATAACTCATGAAAGAAGAGTCAGTACCAAATAACTCATGAAGAGAGTCAGACCAATAACACATGAAGAAGAATCAGAACAAGAGTCAAACCAATAAACACATGAGAGAAGAGTCAGACCAATAACACATGAAGAAGAGGTCAGACCAAATAACTCATGAAGAGTCAGACACAATAACTCAATGAAGAAGAGTCAGACGAAACAACTATGAAGAAGAGTCAGACCAATAACTCATGAAGAGTCAGACCAATAACTCATGAAGAGAGTCAGAACCAATAACACCATAAGAAGAAGTCAGACAGATACACATGAAGAAGAGTCAGACCTAACTCATGAAGAAGAGTCAACCCAATAACTCAATGAAGAAGAGTCAGACAATAACACAGAAAAGAGTCAGACCAATGAACTCATGAAGAAGAGTTCAGACCAATAACCACATGATACAATATGAATTTTGCATTATATATGTATGTGAGAAAGAAAGAGTGTGTTTTTGAGTGTTTGAGAGGAGGGGAGCGCTTTGCGCTCGTTTTGTGCGCTCTGCGCACTCTATAACGATTACAGAGCCCCTTCGCCAGCCCTGATGGCGCTCGGGCCTAACTATGGCAAAAGCCTAGTTTTAGTCTAACAAAATCAACTATTGTAGCACTGCAGCACCTACAGGTACTTTACCTCATTCATTTGTTAACTCAAAGAAAATGCCACATTAGATCATTTTGAAAGTGTCAGTTCAGCATCAATTCTTTTATAAGTCATGTAAGTAAGTCACAAGACATGAACCTTTGTTTATGTCACAAACTTTGCAATAAAAATGGGAAAACTGGGAAAGTTGATGCTACAAAACTCTGTGATAAACACCAAGACACCACAACAGTGTTTTCCTTAACTTTTGCAAAAAGAGTGAAACCGCGCCCCCAATTTGACGCTGGTGGCCAAAAAGTGTACTGCATCCATATGCTTCATAGTCGTGGTGTAAATGCTTCATAGTCGTGGTGTAAATGCTCATAGTCGTGGTGTAAATGCTTCATAGTCATGGTGTAAATGCTTCATAGTCCATGGTGTAAATGCTTCTCTCAGACCAGGGGGCGGAGTCATGTGGCCGTGCAGAGTCCGAGGGCCCGGCCTGTACCCAACCCAGATGGAGACCCTGGACCTCAGTCTGGACATGAGCCAACACAAATCCACACTCCAGGACCTGAACTCCAGGCTGTGGAGCTTCATCCAGCAGGTCAGGTTTGAATCCTGCTTTAGATGTTTCCTCCTGGAGCTTCAGGACGTCGTCACAGAAACGGTTCTGACTCACAGACGTTAAACTGTTTCAGGGACGAGGAGCTGATGAAGCTCATGGAGAAAAGAATAAAGATAATTTAAAATACATAGAATAAATAGACCCATTTCTCTCTTATTGTTCAAAAACCTGTGTCAGTGAGACTCATTAACCTCTCAGCTGATCCAGACACGGGCCTGAGGCTGTCTACAATAAAAGGACACTCTCAAGGGTTCACTTTGGCTTTATTCAAACCAGTGTCTGTGGCCGGTCCCAAAGTTCGATATATTTAGGCTGGAAACTGTTGTGATGCATGAAATTCTAGAGTCTAAATCCTTTGTTCTAAAAGTGCAGTTATTTCCTAAAGTACAAGCAGAAAACATGCTAACATGCTAACATGCTAACATGCTAATGAATAACAGAGGATAAATGTTTTGCCTCCAACATTTATTGAAGGATAAGTGGATTTACCGTGGTAAGAAAAGTGAGTTCACTGTTTGGAATTTCTCATATTTCTGCCTAAATGTGTCTGATCTTTATTAAAATCACAGGAATGATTAAACAGTGTCTGTTTAAACTAATACCACCCAAACATTTACATTTATCATATTTGTATTGGCCACAACATGTAAACATTCGCAGGACAGCATGGAATAAGTAAGTACACCCCTGAATATCACTGAATTGCAGCAGTTTTGTAAAGAGGAATGATCCAAGATTCATCCTGATCGTTTGAGCGTCTGATCTGCAACTACAGGAAACAGTTACTGCTGCAGAAGAAGCAGATATTTAATACAAGGGTTCACTTACTTATTCCATGCTGGAATATGTTTCCAATAACTGCTTTCCTGTAGTTGCAGATCAGACGCTCAAACGATCAGGATGAATCTTGGATCGTTCCTCTTTACAAAACTGCTGCAGTTCAGTGAGATTCAGGCGGTGTACTCACTTATTCCACACTGTAGCAATTACCGTGACAACTCTGGGCGTTACAGATGTTTCCTATCTCTCAGGTGTTACAGTGTTCTCCTTCAGTCTCTCAGGTGTTACAGATGTTCTCCTTCAGTCTCTCAGGCGTTACAGATGTTCTCCTTCAGTCTCTCAGGCGTTACAGATGTTCTCCTTCAGCTCTCTCAGGCGTTACAGATGTTCTCCTTCAGTCTCTCAGGCGTTACAGATGTTCTCTTCAGTCTCTCAGGGTTACAGATGTTCTCCTTCAGTCTCTCAGGCGTTACAGATGTTCTCCTTCAGTCTCTCAGGCGTTACAGATGTTCTCCTTCAGTCTCTCAGGCGTTACAGATGTTCTCCTTCAGTCTCTCAGGCGTTACAGATGTTCTCCTTCAGTCTCTCAGGTGTTACAGATGTTCTCCTTCAGTCTCTCAGGCGTTACAGATGTTCTCCTTCAGTCTCTCAGGTGTTACAGATGTTCTCCTTCAGTCTCTCAGGCGTTACAGATGTTCTCCTTCAGTCTCTCAGGTGTTACAGATGTTCTCCTTCAGTCTCTCAGACGTTACAGATGTTCTCCTTCAGTCTCTCAGGCGTTACAGATGTTCTCCTTCAGTCTCTCAGGCGTTACAGATGTTCTCCTTCAGTCTCTCAGGCGTTACAGATGTTCTCCTTCAGTCTTCAGCGTTACAGATGTTTCTCCTTCAGTCTCTCAGGCGTTACAGATGTTCTCCTTCAGTCTCTCAGGTGTTACAGATGTTCTCCTTCAGTCTCTCAGGCGTTACAGATGTTCTCCTTCAGTCTCTCAGGCGTTTACAGATGTTCTCCTTCAGTCTCTCAGGCGTTACAGATGTTCTCCTTCAGTCTCTCAGGTGTTACAGATGTTCTCCTCAGTCTCTCAGGGTTACAGATGTTCTCCTTCAGTCTCTCAGCGTTACAGATGTTCTCCTTCAGTCTCTCAGTTCTGTGTTACAGATGTTCTCCTTCAGTCTCTCAGACGTTACAGATGTTCTCCTTCAGTCTTCAGCGTTACAGAGTCCCTTCAGTCTCTCAGGCGTTACAGATGTTCTCCTTCAGTCTCTCAGGTGTTACAGATGTTCTCCTTCAGTCTCTCAGGCGTTACAGATGTTCTCCTTCAGTCTCTCAGACGTTACAGATGTTCTCCTTCAGTCTCTCAGGCGTTACAGATGTTCTCCTTCAGTCTCTCAGGTGTTACAGATGTTCTCCTTCAGTCTCTTCAGAGCGTTACAGATGTTCTCCTTCAGTCTCTCCAGGCGTTACAGATGTTCTCCTTCAGTCTCTCAGGCGTTACAGATGTTCTCCTTCAGTCTCTCAGGGTTACAGATGTTCTCCTTCAGTCTCTCAGCTTACAGATGTTCTCCTTCAGTCTCTCAGGCGTTACAGATGTTCTCCTTCAGTCTCTCAGGCGTTACAGATGTTCTCCTTCAGTCCTCAGTACAGATGTTCTCCTTCAGTCCTAGCTTACAGATGTTCTCCTTCAGTCTCTCAGACGTTACAGATGTTCTCCTTCAGTCTCTCAGGCGTTACAGATGTTTCTCCTTCAGTCTCTCAGGCGTTACAGATGTTCTCCTTCAGTCTCTCAGGCGTTACAGATGTTCTCCTTCAGTCTCTCAGGCGTTACAGATGTTCTCCTTCAGTCTCTCAGGCGTTACAGATGTTCTCCTTCAGTCTCTCAGGTGTTACAGATGTTCTCCTTCAGTCTCTCAGGCGTTACAGATGTTCTCCTTCAGTCTCTCAGGTGTTACAGATGTTCTCCTTCAGTCTCTCAGCTTACAGATGTTCTCCTTCAGTCTCTCAGGTGTTACAGATGTTCTCCTTCAGTCTCTCAGGCATTACAGATGTTCTCCTTCAGTCTCTCAGGCTTACAGATGTTCTCCTTCAGTCTCTCAGGCGTTACAGATGTTCTCTTCAGTCTCTCAGGGTTACAGATGTTCTCCTTCAGTCTCTCAGCGTTACAGATGTTCTCCTTCAGTCTCTCAGGTGTTACAGATGTTCTCCTTCAGTCTCTCAGGTGTTACAGATGTTCTCCTTCAGTCTCTCAGGCGTTACAGATGTTCTCCTTCAGTCTCTCAGCGTTACAGATGTTCTCCTTCAGTCTCTCAGTGTTTCTTCAGTCTCTAGGCTTACAGATGTTCTCCTCAGTCTCTCAGCTTACAGATGTTCTCCTTCAGTCTCTCAGGTGTTACAGATGTTCTCCTTCAGTCTCTCAGACGTTACAGATGTTCTCCTTCAGTCTCTCAGGTGTTACAGATGTTCTCCTTCAGTCTCTCAGTGTTACAGATGTTCTCCTTCAGTCTCTCAGGCGTTACAGATGTTCTCCTTCAGTCTCTCAGCGTTACAGATGTTCTCCTTCAGTCTCTCAGGCGTTACAGATGTTCTCCTTCAGTCTCTCAGGTGTTACAGATTTCTCTTCAGTCTCTCAGCGCAGATGTTCTCCTTCAGTCTCTCAGGTGTTACAGATGTTTCTCCTTCAGTCTCTCAGCGTTACAGATGTTCTCCTTCAGTCTCTCAGGCGTTACAGATGTTCTCCTTCAGTCTCTCAGGTGTTACAGATGTTCTCCTTCAGTCTCTCAGACGTTACAGATGTTCTCCTTCAGTCTCTCAGGCGTTACAGATGTTCTCCTTCAGTCTCTCAGGTGTTACAGATGTTCTCCTTCAGTCTCTCAGGCGTTACAGATGTTCTCCTTCAGTCTCTCAGGCGTTACAGATGTTCTCCTTCAGTCTCTCAGGTGTTACAGATGTTCTCCTTCAGTCTCTCAGCGTTACAGATGTTCTCCTTCAGTCTCTCAGGCGTTACAGATGTTCTCCTTCAGTCTCTCAGGTGTTACAGATGTTCTCCTTCAGTCTCTCAGCGTTACAGATGTTCTCCTTCAGTCTCTCAGCGTTACAGATGTTCTCCTTCAGTCTCTCAGTGTTACAGATGTTCTCCTTCAGTCTCTCAGCCATTACAGATGTTCTCCTTCAGTCTCTCAGGTGTTACAGATGTTCTCCTTCAGTCTCTCAGGCATTACAGATGTTCTCCTTCAGTCTCTCAGCCATTACAGATGTTCTCCTTCAGTCTCTCAGGTGTTACGGATGTTCTCCTTCAGTCTCTCAGGCATTACAGATGTTCTCCTTCAGTCTCTCAGCCATTACAGATGTTCTCCTTCAGTCTCTCAGGCATTACAGATGTTCTCCTTCAGTCTCTCAGGTGTTACAGATGTTTCTTCAGTCTTCAGGCATTACAGATGTTCTCCTTCAGTCTCTCAGCCATTACAGATGTTCTCCTTCAGTCTCTCAGCCATTACAGATGTTCTTGCACAGTTTAAATAAAGACGTTGGTTTTGGTGATTGGCAGGTGGAGCGTCTGGAGGCGGCCAATCAGGCACTGGAGCAGCAGATCAAGGCGGAGCTTCAGAGGAAGTCACCTGTGGAGCTGAAACACCTGGATAGTTACCTGAAGAGCGCCTCCGGTCTGCAGGAGCAGGTACTGCAGCCACTGTTACTACGACTACTACACAATCAGAACCGGTTTTATTGTTATGGTCATGAACAGGTTCATAACTGGGAGTTTTTTCGGTCGATTGTGCAACAAAAAATATAAAACATATAACTTCAGATAAATAATAACGTATAAAGACTTTAAACTTTAAGACCTCGTAAGATTAAATTTAAACTATGATAAACACACAACAATTAGACACAGAACAGCGTGAGTGTATTATAGATGAGTGTTAGCAGCAGATATGACTGTGGAGATTACACTGTTACTACTACACTACTACTACACTACTACTACAACTACTACTACAACTACTACTACAACTACTGAAACACCTGGACACTCACCTGAGGAGCGCCTCCCGTCTACAGGAGAAGGTACTGCAACCACTGTCACGTCAACCACTACACTGCTGCTATGACTACTGCTACTACTGCTATTACTACTAATACTACAACTATTGCTACTACTACTACTACAACTATTGCTACTACTACTACTGTCTCCTTTGCCGCTCGATCTGCGGCAGAGGAGACGTTACTTCAGCAGGAGTAGGAGTAGTAATAGTAGTTGTACTAATAGTAGTTGTAGTAGTAATAGTAGTTTTTGTAATAGTAGTTGTAGTAGTATTAGTAGTAGTAGTTATAGTAGTTGTTACGGCCCCAGGCCTCCAGTTTGTATTAGTTTTGGTTGTGTGGCTAATTTCCTTTGTCCTCCATGGAAACCTGGCTGTGTGAACGAGTCCTCCAATCCCTGGTCTGGGATTGGAGGACTCGTTTCATGCTTGGTTCTGGTTGGCTGCTCGTCCCTGGTCCTGATTGGTGCAGTATCGGAACACCTGGCCCTAATCAAGCTCCTACTGCAGCCACGCCTATAAAGGCCACGCCTATAAAAGGCCATGCCTAAGAACATTCAGGGCTGCTGGTCTTAGTGGCCAGTACGCCATATGGCAGAGGTCACTAAACGGCGGACCTCGGTCCGGATCCGGACCCATGTGCCAGCCCATCCGGACCCGAACCTTGGATCTGAACTTTGGACCTGACCCTGAATCCCCTCAGACGAGCGGCTGCATGTGCACTCCCTCTCTGACTGCAGAGCGGTAACTACAGCCCAGATGAACAGAAACAGAAAGTCCTTTATCTGAGCTCCATGACACTTTTGGAATGACTGAAATACGGCTCGCTAAAAAAACAAAAAACAGAGGACTCCCTAATTAAATATGCACGCGCGGTCGTAATGCGCAAATAGCGCGGCTTTTTCTCGATCAGCAGGGAGCAGGTCAGAACCCGGACTAAACCAGGACTAAACCTTGACTAAACCTAGACTAAACCTGGACTAAGCAGGGCTCAGTGTGTTGAACTGAGCAAAGGGGAAACACATCACTGTCAGAAATTATGTGCACATTGTGTATAATAGAGGATATGCAAACTGCTGTTTAGGAGCCGCAAAGCAAAAAACAATAACAGGATTCACTTAATTGCATTATTTTCAAATCACAGTAATAGATTTAATAAAGTCTTAAAAATCCCCATATAACCGTGAATTAACCCCGTGTGTTCCAGACCTTTGCTTGACTTTTTTTTTTCATCGTGACCCCTGTCATTTGGAATGTTCACTATTATGTGACGTGGGATCAGGAGACAAGTGTTTAGTGAGTTATTCAACTTATAAAGTGCTTTCCCACCTACATTAGGCAAAGTGCTTTACAGTCGGGATGAGCAAAGTGAAGCTTCATGAAACTCCAAAGCATTTGAAGCGATTGTGCCGGAGCCTCGAATCACAGTTCGAAACAATCACTCCACAGTGACATCTAGTGGCAAAGTGTCATTACAACCGCATTTACAGAGTTTCAGGATTCAACCATATGTTATTGATTCGTCTGTGAGTGAAATAAAACCACATTCTGTTTGATTTTATTTCCCATTAAAACATGGACTCTTCCTGAGTGTGTTATTGTTCACAGTGGTACTAAAAAAATAAACCAATGAAGCAGTTCTCATAAATGTTCCACATTTTTCCTCCAACTCAGTGCTTCTTTTTGCTAATCGATTTGTATAAAAGACATGGTAGCATTAACAATTATTTTAACATAAAAGCGTAGAGGTCTGTAAGTTAGATTGACCCTAACAATCTGTCAGAGCTGGGATTCGTACTCAGGCTACTCAGATGAGCAGGAGTTTAAGCCCAGCAACTTTACCAACTCTGCCACACACTCACGCGGCACTGAAACACTACACAAACATGGAGAAAGGTTTCACAGCTCTGTAGTTTGATCGAGGTTCAGCACAGACGCCCTCTAGTGAAGTGTTTTCAAACTGTCTGAGTCACGTGACATGCGTGTTTTGAACCGTGTTTTGAAGCGTGTTTTGAAACGCATGTGCCATGAGACGGCCAGCCCTACTTTACAGCAAGGATCATGACTCTGGTAGTTGTTTAGGCCTATTTGTTTTAGTTAAGTTACACTATTGTTAACCTTTTGTAAATATTGTAAATATCCCCTTTCAGTTGAGTGTTTTATTACCATTTGTTAAACATGACTTTTACACTCCTTTTATTAAATTACAACTTTATTCATCCATTTTTACATCTTGGTTTTTTGTTAGTCTAGCTGAGCCGGGTCGTAACAATTGGGGGCTTGTCCGGGATCATAACACCCGTCCCATAGTTGTACTGGTAATTGCTTTGTATTAGGTGAGTTTTGTAATTGGCTGTTTTTCTAAATTGGTGTGATGTGATTGTGTGGAGGAGGCTGGGTTTGCTTTTGCCTCTGACAGGCTGACTGTGAGGTTTGTGACGGACTCTTGTATCTGAGGTTCTGTGGATGGGGGAGGGGGCCGGCCTGATCATCCGTTCATCCTTCCTGTTCACAAGTCCTCGTCTCTCCCAGGGTTTCAGCTCCGTGGATGGGACTTGGTTCAGAGCGGTCCATCCCTGTGGAGGCTGAGGAGAGGAAGGTTTTTGAGTCTATGCCCACTTTGTGTCCAAACCTCCACCTCTCAGTCCCTGGCACCATATTCGTTAACATATTCTGTTACCACCCGGCTATAGGTTTAGTTTATTTTCAAAAGGGGACAGTGCAATTTCATAAAACACATGAATAAAACATGAGTAAAACAGCCAGAATTAGCCAAAGAGGCTATTTTTCATCTGTAGTCCCCCGGCCATGATGTCAAAATGGCAATAAAACGGACAATAGGTCCGGGCTATAGGTGTTGTAGTAATATTTGTAGTAATAGTAGTAGTAATAGTAGTAGTAATAGTAGTAGTTGTAATAGTAGTAGTGGTTGTAGTAATAGTAGTAGTGGTTGTAGTAATAGTAGTAGTAATAGTAATAGTAATAGTAATCCTTCCTCTGCTGCAGATCGAGCGTCGGGCCTGGGAAGTGGCCGTGCTGAAGCTCCAGTTTCTCGGGGCTGAACTCTCCGTGTTCGACCTCAGGTCCAGGTCAGTGCTCACTGCTCCCCCTGCAGGACACACACGGTACTGCACACAGATGTTTACCTCCTACTCTTACCTGAGCGCAGTTTCTACATTCAGCTTTACCCAAATCTAAAAGCTTCTGCCTATAGACCAGTTTATAACGCCTTATTTGAAAGCTAAGACCTAAAGGATCATAAGTTTTTAGTTGTGTTGTCATCTGCATTTTTATTGTGTTATTGTTGCTTTTTCATCACTCATGTTTTTGTCATTTATTGTGTTTTTGTCGATCTATTGTTACTTTTTGGTCACTTTTTATATTTTCATCCTCTTTTTTTGTTGCTGTTTTGATGCTTATTTCAAGAAGCTTTTAGATTTGGGTAAAGCCGAACTGGAGAAAATGTTGTCACGGTTGGTGGAGTGTGGAAATAAGGATAAATAAGGATAACTCAAATGTAATGGCTGCAGGACAAGTACTGGGGAAATAACTGGCTGGAACAGAGAATATAACCAGAGGAACTCACGGCTCACAAAACACACACCGAACAAAAAACACACAAAACATACACAATGTACCGACAAGGACCAGGGAAACACAGGGGTGTAAATACACAGGGAAACGGGGCACAGGTGAGATACATTAGGGCGGGGCAGGTGATCAACACGAGGGAAGCAAAGCAAAATCACACAGACAGAACAAAATAACCCACACAAGACACAATAAAGGGGAACCTAAACCCACCAGACCGAACCATGACAAATGTGCTCGATCCAGGAGGGGGTAAAGAGGTTAAAGGTGCATTATGGGACTTTTTATGTAAACAAACAGTTTAGATGTTTTCTGCCCTGTCAGTGACCCGGCGGCCCTGTGGGGCTGAACCTTTACTTTATGATGCATCAGTTGTTTTTTAGGGTTTCTGGTTTTCGTCCTACATGTCAGTGAGCTTTTATTATGCATAGATCCTTTCCACGAATCCATTCCGGTTTTTGTTTTATGAGTCAATCCAGTCCGTGTTTTGCGCTCAGTGACTCAGGCCATGCGCTCGTGTTTATTTGAGGCTACGTCAGAAAAGATCAGAGAAACAGGAGCTGCTACAGAGCGAGTAAGTTTAACTAGAGCATTAGATCATAATAAAATTAACATTAAATCCCTTTGGTATTTTGTAAATAAGAAAATCCAACCCAAGCTAAATGTAACAGTTGAGTTTAGCCTAAACTGTTTAGGTGAAGCTGTTTCACAGGAAGTCACTGACGTTAGCTCTGTTGGATTCTGAACTTAGCCTTAAATGATGATTTTGTCTCCTCTTGTTTTAATCAGAACACAGACTTATTACATGTGTCCTTTAGATTCATAAACTGTGGAACTCACTGATCAATATTAAACATGAATATGAGGAAAATCCAAACACCCATGGGGAAAATTAAATAATGGTAGTGTGTCTACATTAGGCTAATCTACTAATAGTATATTATATTCTCAAACTTTCTCAAACTTAGTATTGTTTCCAACATCATCAAAAGGCTTTACTTAAACTGAATAAATTATTGAATCATATAGAAATTCAAACAATAAATTGTTTAAACAAATAATAACATTTGCTGAAAACTCTTTATTTTACCCGTGCAGGTGTAACCGCCCGCCTGCCAAACCAAACCCAGGGGGAACCTACACGTGGATACCAAACATGTCATGAGAGTTTAGTTTTATTTCCTCTGATGTTAAATCCAAGATGTCTGACCTTTCCCATGATGCTCTCTGTTCTCAGGTGTGAGCAGGAGGGGGCGGAGCGAGACCGCGTGGAGGCGGGGCTTACCGACCTGCTGCAGCGGAGGGCGGAGCTAGAGGAGCAGGTGACTCAGCTGGACCAGGAAGTGAGCGGGAAGGGGGAGGAGCTTCAGCAGCTGCAGCGACAGCACCAGGAGGTAACGCCCCCTCTGACCTGCCGCTGTGCCGTGGAGCAGGACACTCAGGCTCACGGGTTTGGGGGTTTCTGTGGATGCAGGACGTGCGGGGTCTCCGGGGCCGCAGCGCAGGGGTCTCCGTCGAGGTCAGGAATCGAAACCAAGCTCCGGATTTAGCCCAACAGCTGCAGAGCGTGAGCTGGAGCGGCCTCCCACTGCTGCCCCCGCTGGACTGGAGTCACACTGCGCCACAGGTCAGACTTTAAACTCAAAGCTTTTCTTTAATCATTTAACTGTTTCAGACAAACGATTAGGACGAGACGCTGCAGGGTCGATATGTCCACTGTCCTCCTCTGTGTCCTGGGACATTTTTAAAAAGAAAAGTCTTATTTTATAAACATTCCCTCTCGTACCTGTGCAGACGTTTCTCTACAGCACCTGTGTCTCTGCAGCGTCTCGTCTCAGTGTGTGAAGAACTAAATAATCATCTTGTTGTTGTGTTGTCGCCGTGGGCGGATCTCACGCTGCCTGTGAACGACTCTTAATGGTTTTATGTTTATGTTTCTCAGGCTCAGACACGAATCCCGTCGCTGTAAACGTCACATGTAATGAAGTGGGCGTGTCCCTGCCTCTGTGAGAAAGATCCTTATCAAATATGTAAATGAGACTCACGCCCGGCTTTATTAAGGAGAGAATATGAGTCTAAAATACATTTCTGGATCACCAGCAGGGGGCGCAAAAGAAACACAAAAGTCATCATTACACTGTGGCAAAATGAAGGCCTTAAATGTCATTAAAAAGCATTAAATTACAGGCACATGGACGTGAAATGATTTTTCTTAAAACTACAGATATTCAGTCGAGTCATTTAACATTTGACAATCTGAATCTGCCTCACCATATTTAAGACATGAGAAGCTAAAGAGGAAACAGAGGATCAGGCCTTTAATGTAGTATCGACTGTGTCCAGGTGGGGGCGTGTCCCCAGGTGGGGGCGTGTCTCCCGCTGCAGGAGGAGGAGTCTGAGCTGCTGGAGTTGGCGAGCATGGCGTCCGGTCTGCAGAGGCTCCTGGAGCAGCTCCGCTCTGAGGTCAGGACCCGGGTCAGGGGGGTCATGGGGGCGGGGTCAGGGGCGTCATGGGGGCGGGGTCAGGGGGATCATGGGGGTGGGGTTAGGGGCTCATGGGGGCGGGGTCTAACATGTAACCGTGTGTCTGCTCTCGCTGTAGAACCTCAGGCTGGAGTCTGACGGCGTGCAGCACATGGGGGCGGGGTCAGGGGATGATGGGGCGGGGTCAGGGGGATCATGGGGGCGGGGTTAGGGGATGATGGGGCGGGGTTAGGGGCTCATGGGGGCGGGGTCTAACATGTAACCATGTGTCTCCTCTCGCTGTACAACCTCAGGCTGGAGTCTGACGGCGTGCAGCACATGGGGCGGGGTCAGGGGATGATGGGGCGGGGTCAGGGGGATCATGGGGGCGGGGTTAGGGGATGATGGGGCGGGGTTAGGGGCTCATGGGGGCGGGGTCTAACATGTAACCATGTGTCTCCTCTCGCTGTACAACCTCAGGCTGGAGTCTGACGGCGTGCAGCACATGGGGCGGGGTCAGGGGATGATGGGGCGGGGTCAGGGGGATCATGGGGGCGGGTCTAACATGTACCCATGTGTCTGCTCTCGCTGTAGAACCTCAGGCTGGAGTCTGACGGCGTGCAGCACATGGGGGCGGGGTTAGGGGATGATGAGGGCGGGGTTAGGGGCTCATGGGGGCGGGGTCTAACATGTAACCGTGTGTCTGCTCTCGCTGTAGAACCTCAGGCTGGAGTCTGACGGCGTGCAGCACATGGAGGCGGGGTTAGGGGATGATGGGGCGGGGTGAGGGGGATCATGGGGGCGGGGTCTCACATGTACCATGTGTCTGCTCTGGCTGTAGAACCTCAGGCTGGAGTCTGACGGCGTGCAGCACATGGGGGCGGGGTCAGGGGATGATGGAGGCGGGGTTAGGGGATCATGGGGGCGGGGTCTAACATGTAACCATGTGTCTCCTCTCGCTGTAGAACCTCAGGCTGGAGTCTGACGGCGTGCAGCACATGGAGGCGGGGTTAGGGGATGATGGGGCGGGGTCAGGGGGCTCATGGGGGCGGGGTCTAACATGTAACCGTGTGTCTGCTCTCGCTGTAGAACCTCAGGCTGGAGTCTGACGGCGTGGAGCACATGGAGGCGGGGTTAGGGGATGAAGAGGGCGGGATTAGGGGCTCATGGGGGCGGATCTAACATGTAACCATGTGTCTCCTCTCGCTGTAGAACCTCAGGCTGGAGTCTGACGGCGTGCAGCACATGGAGGCGGGGTTAGGGGATGAAGAGGGCGGGGTCAGGGGATCATGGAGGCGGGGTTAGGGGATGAAGAGGGCGGGGTTAGGGGATGATGGGGGCGGGGTCTAACATGTACCATGTGTCTCCTCTCGCTGTAGAACCTCAGGCTGGAGTCTGACGGCGTGCGGCACATGGAGGCGGTGGAGGAGCGGCTGCAGCTCTTCAGTCTGGACGCTGAGCGTCTCTGTGATGAACTGCAGACGGTCCTCGACGTGTCAGAAAACCAAACTCTGCTCAGCCAAAGCCTGCACCAAAACATCACCGAGCTGAGGGCGGAGCTACAGCGATACCAGGGGCTCATGCAGGAGTCTGAGCTCAGGTAACGACCAAAACATCACCGACACATCACACACAAAACAAAGGGCTGCACAATTAATTTTAATCTAATCGAGATTTTAATAAAGGTCGATCACGATAATCACGTGGTGCGTTTTAATTGGCCAGTCCTGTCACATTCTGGAAATAAATCTGGACGGTGCAGATGCTGCAGAGCCTGACAGGTCAATCCCAGGGAACAGTCGGCCCAAACAAACAGGAAGCTCAGGAGCACATGCAGCACAAAGAGCAGAGGACCTGGTGATTTAAAGTGTAAAATCAGCTACAAAGTTGTGCTAACTCGTCTAAAGCGGTAAACAGAAACACACAGAGCCTCAGAGGAACAGGACGCTCTGGGATGAAGAGTTTAAACCTTCTTAGAGGAAAACTATCGATGTTATTTGGACCATGTGTATTTGTTCTGAAGCTGCAGTGGTTTGATCGTCTTTTTTACTAATAAATGCACGGTTTACTCATTTCTTTATATAACTATTAAGTTGTTAGCGCTTCACTCCATGACGTCGTGGCTGTTTGAGGCTCCGCCCACAAACATGTGTTCGCTTTCTGCTTCTGACATTCTTTAAACATTCTAGTTTTGTGCGTCTCCTTTGCAGATGTTTGTGTGTTGCTTGGCAGGTGAAGGGGCTGTGACACTAGAAGTTTGTTTGTTTCAGTTTTCAGTTTGGCCGCAGCATCTGTTTACATGCTCGTCCGGGAAAGACCACATTTAAAGCAGTACTAAGTAACTCTTGCCCCTAGAGGCCGTAAGCGCAACTGCAGGTGTCTTAGCAAGTTAGGATTTTTTAACTTATTAAATGTCTTGGAGAGTAAATACTACGCTGACAGAAAAGGTGAAGGGACAGAGGGATGTTGTACATCCAGTTACACCATGGAGATCATTTGTTTCACTCAAACTTGGCTGTAAATACTGTTTAAGTGGCGCTAGCCCGCAGTTAGCTTTGCCCGTTAGCCTGTTAGCTTCTTCTTCGTGGTTACATTAGTGCGTATTGGTGACTCTGACCCGGTGGCAGGAAAGTTGCAAGCATGGTTTTCTGGCCAGAGACACCAGGGGGCGATGAAAGACCCTCCAATCATCCCATTAACACTTGTATTACCCCCAGACTACGGAAAGGATTTATTAAGGTAAACATGCTACTTAGTGCTGCTTTAAAGGATCTGTATCATGCTATTTTAGCCATTCCAAAGTAAAGTATAGGCATATATATGATATATTGTACCTCTATCACTATGGAGTACTCATTTTTGAGAGAAATATAAGTATTTTTGGGGGGTATTTTCCCTACCCGGAAGATAAGACGCTTCGATTCAGTTAACTCCGCCCCTCTCTCCGCTCATTCCACATTTACAGTATTATAAATATAAATATCGCTGCAAAAAGTGAAGTTACTTCACATAATGCAGTTATAAGGAGTTGACATGTGCAACACAGTTTCATAAATGGCTAACACACACGCTAACACACACGCTAACACACACGCTAACACACACGCTAACATGCGTTTTGATTGACTCACCGCTCAGTCTGGACTCCCCATGAGATCGCGTTGGTTATAAAAGTTATAAAAGTTAATCCACTTTGATTCTGGCCAAGGTTCACCAAGCATCCATCAGGTTGGTTGATAAAGTCGCTTAATCCCGGAAAGAAATTCCAACTTGTGGCGAGTGCACTCTTCTTTAGGAAGGTTGAATAGTCCTGTTCCTCTCGTAGCCAAACGCGCATCCGTGGCATTATCGTTCGGTAAGAAAAAAGAACAGGCGTGTCCAGAGTAGGTTAGAAAGAGCTCAGTCTTCAAAAACAACACTTCTGCTCAGATCCATGGCTCCTCTGGCCGTGGGTGCGTTTGACTAGCGTCGTGGGACAGCACAGACGCGTCGGAGAGTTGCTGTTTTTTGTTTGTTTTTTGTTTTTTTGTTTTTCAAAAAAAAAAAGAAGAAAAAAAAAGCTGTTTTATAAATAAAAATCAGGCCGTAAGGCATTACATTACAGACGTCGAGCACTTCCTTTCCTTTGTGACGACACAACTGAACAGCTCATTTACCAGGAGAGGGCGGAGCAGCTGCTCAGAGAGCAGGATTCAGGAGGATTACTGAGAACTGTGTGAATGAAGCCAAAAACCGCTCTGGTGGTGTTTTTGAGAAGGAAATAGCAAAACAGCATGGCTAAAAACTCAAAAAAGTCGATTTTGCATGATATAGGACCTTTAAAGTTTTTTTTAAACAAAAAAAAATCAAATTCGAGATCGATCAATATGGGGAAAATAATTGTGATTATTGTCTGTGTAAGCTCTCAGTCGTACAGGAGTTGTCTATCTTCAATGAAGGTACTTGAGTCATCTTCTGTACTTCTGAGATTATTGTTTTCCCATAATCGCCCAGCCCTGACAAAACATCAGCAAAACATCACTGAACTAACACTGAAACCTCAGCAAACTACGGGTGTCCATGATTAAGCGAGTAACCGGTTAAGGTGAGGTGTCCCTGTAAGGAGCCGGGGGCGGATTACCCTTTACAAACCAAACCCAGGGTCCTGATGTCGTAGTGTAGACGTGGACAGCGCCCCCAGAGGAAAAGCTGTATTAATGTTTTCATCATAACAACACAACAGATTCCTCCACCGGCCCCAACATGAAAACCGCTCCAGAGAAAAACAAACTTAAATGATTTTCTGTGGCGTTAATGAGCTCAGCCTCAGGTGGAACTGACTGTCAGCGTCGGCGTTTGAGCCAAATGTGAAACTCCGCTCAGGGCCTGGGATTTCACAGCGATGTGTTCCAACACAAAACGCTGACTCTGAGATAATGGAAATAATGTTTAGAGCGTGGAACAGTCACATGACCCGGAGAGGTTTGAGGAGGTTTTAGCCACTGTATGTGAAGCTCCTGCTGACTAAACAAGCCACACCCACAACAAGACAAGCCACACCCACAACAAGACAAGCCACACCCACATCAGTATTTACACTCATTCAGTCCATTTAAGTTTCCAGGTTTACTCTTCTATTCTAAAAGCCCTCTAGCCCTGATCAAGTGTTTTATTCCTGAAGGTCAAGTTTGTTTACGACAAAAGTAGAGATGCATCGATCCAGCCTTTTTGCTACTGATCCTGGAGGTTTGAGTATCGGCTGATATCCGATATTATCCGATACCAAGAGACTTTATTTATTTATTTGACAGGGACAGTGGACATTAATCAACATTTCTGTAAATGCACCGGAATGATCCAAAAGGCTATTTTTCATCCGTAGTCCTTGGACAGATGTAAATAGTCTCCCTAAGACAATAAAACATTACGGTCAGTGCAATAAAATACAAAGTAGGACACAGTCACTACACTATACAGGTTAAATACAAATACAAAACAGTGCAAACAATAAAAGAGTCATATGATACAGACAGGTGCACTAAGCTACTTTTCTGTTGGTATTAGTTGAAGAACTAATCTGAGCTTCTTCCTCGTTCTGATTGTCACAGATTGTTTGTGTTTTCATCATGTTTTTGTTGCTTTTTTGACATGTTTTGGTCACATTTTAGTGGCTTAATCACAGCGACAAAAGGTGATAAAAGCAGGACAAAATGCAACAAAAAAGCAATGAAAACATGACCAAAATGTGGCTAAAAAGCAACAAAAAAGCAACAAAAAATGTATTAAAATGTGGCACAAAGCAATGAAAACATGATAAAAACGTGACAACAAAAAGAAGCTTAGATGACTTTTGTAGGTCTTAGCTTTCAAATGAGGCGTTGCACTGGCCTGAAAAGCATTTGAAAGACAAAAACAAAATAATCTCAGTGGTTTCCTTTCATTCGGTCGATAATCGTGAATAATTCGTAAAATCGTAATATTTTCTCTCACAATAATCGTGACTCAAACAAATGGAAGTCATGACACCCCTTTATGAGCAAATGGGAAAAATGGAGGGAAATACGGAAAATATTAGTCATAAAAATGTGCAAACTTTGGCAAAAAGAGAATTTGCACAATGGGGAAAATGTGGGGATACAAATCATGTATTTGAGCTGAAACAAGTCGCTAATTGTAATGCTGTCCCGGGACCAACAGCATCAAAACCTGGATCTAAAGAGAGAAGGTTTAGTTTTCCGTTCCTGCTTTCGATATTTTCGTTTTTCCGATCCCAGACTGACCTCAGAGCTCAACGAAGTGCATCAATAACGATCTGTTTTGTGTCTCCCACAGAGTCTCCGGCTCCAGTCCTGCTCCCACATCCTTCAAAGCCAGATGTGTTCCTTTCACACAGACCCTGACGAGCGGCGCCAAAGGCCAGAGCGCAGTGTGGGCGGGGCCAGCGTGGGTGGGAACAGCGAGGGCGGGGCCAGCGTGGGCGGGGCGGAGCGTGCACAAGCAGAGCAACTTCTCGACTAATATAACCCAAAACGAGCGCCGCGACACCAGTTTCTCCGCCACAAAACTCACCCCAGAGGCTTCGGCTAAACCGTCCACTCTCAGATCAGAATCCAAAGCCACGAAGCAGAGCGACGGCCAAAGGGCCAAAGTCGGGACCAGTGTGACGAAAGTCGAACGCTTTGACAAAACACATGCGGCGAAAAGCTCGACTCTGAGAGAAATCCACGGGGAAGTCGATAAACCGTCTGTAGTCGGGTCAGAAAGAGCCTCAAAGCAAAGCAAAGACCAGCTGCAAAAAGCTAAAGAACAGGCTGACGTTACAGGAGGTGGTAGTTCTGACGACACACTGCAGGCAAAAGCCAGCGAGAAAGCTGTGCATGAAGCTAAAGATCATATTACCACCTCTGAACGAGCTGAAAGTGCAGCGGATATCAACAGGAACCTCGATAAACCGTCCACTCTCCAAGCAGAATCCAGAATAGTGGCTTCAGAAGCTGCAAAGGAGCTGCAGAACCGTAAAGATGAGGCTTCAATGCTGAGAGTTAGTGGCGTAGACACTGCACCGGAAATTTGTCTCCCTTTAAAGGTCGGAAAAGTCAGTGGGGAAGTTGATAAACCGTCTGTAGTCGAGTCAGAAAGAGCCTCAAAGCAAAGCAAAGACCTGCTCCAAAAAGCTAAAGTACAGGCTGATGTTACAGGAGGTGGTAGTTTTGACAACACACTGCAAGAGAAAGATAGTGAGACAGCTTTGCATGAGGCTAAAGATCACATTATCTCCATGCGAGCTCAAAGTCCAGCACGAATCAATGGGAACCTCGATAAACCATCAAAGTTAGTGACCTCAGAAGCTGCAAAGGAGCTGCAGAACCGTAAAGATGAGGCTTCAGTGCTGAGAGTTAGTGGCGTAGACAAAACACAAGAGGCGAGAATCACCGCACCGGAAATTAATCTCCATTTAAAGGTCGGAAAAGTCAACGGGGAAGTCGAGAAACCGTCCACTCTCAAAGCAGAATCGAAGACAGCCAGTTCAGGAGATGCTAAGGGAAGCAACAGGGAGCTACAAAATGATAAGATGAAGCTACAGCAGAAGGAGTTAGTAGCATTGGCAAAATACAAGAGGTGAGAAACGCTACGCAGGCAACAAATCAGAAAGTGCAAGTTGAAACGGCAGAAAAGCAGCCAGTTCAGACGTTAAGGAGCTGCAAGACGCTAAAGCAGAAGCTAACATTCCCGAAGTCGGACGTGTTGACGAATTAAAAGAGGTGAGAAGCGCTGCACGAGTTGAAACCAAGTCCAAACAGTGAGTTCAGAAGAGGAGGAGGCGCGATCAGCGAAAGTAGAAGGAAGTGTTTCTGAAATGGGTAGTTTCCGTGCGTTACAAAAAGATCCCAGTTCAACAGCGCGACAGGGAATTAGTGACAATCTCCAGGGTGAAGCAACAAAACAAATCCAAGGAGATGTCGGTCAAGCAGTTCTCAAAGAGGGAATCAAAATGGTCTGTTCAGAAGACGGATTAGCCACAAAGGTCCAAAAAGTCGAGTCGAAAGACGACGATAGAGTTCTGACTCATGAGACCGCGGGAATAAAACCAGAAGAAATCGCAGGAGTTGAACATTTGGACAAAGGAGCAGAAGTTAGTGCAGTAACTGACGTCCTGAAGAAAGACTGTGTTGTTCATGAAGAGGTTTCGTCGACCAATAAAGTTCCAGTATCTGAAATTGTTACTGATTCGGATGAAAAAGATGCAGAAACTTTCCAATTAGAAGGTGGTTTAGACGCTGGTCCAGTTGCAGGGAAACAACTTGACATTCAGAACAAAGTTAAAATGGCAGATAAAGAGATCGATGCACAGGCGCCACAAACTATTGGAATTTCTCAGAAAGACCTGTCTCCGAATCTGATGCAGCAGAAAGATGTCAATGCAAAACCCGAAGTTCAAACGGGCTCACAAAGTTCTCTTGATGAACAAAGCCCTGCAGATACGAATACGAAGCGCACGGACAAGATGGTAATTGTGAAAATTGAAGAAATCGAAGACAGTGTGAGCGAAACGAGCGCAGAGCCACAGCAGGATCAGGTCGTCTGGAGTTCGGAATTCAGCGTCCAGAAGGCGCCGGAAATCAGGAGATCCGGCCAGATCTGTCCGGAGGAGTGAGAGCTTCTACAGGAGAAGATGTTCATGCTAACCTGGGGAAGAACTGGCTCTTTACGGGCAGGATTTACCAACAAAAGCTCAGATCTTAGCGGCAGACGGCTCAGAGAGTTGCCCCAAACCAACCGCAGCAGATCCAAAGGCAGAAGATTATTTAGTTGTTGGGAAAATAACAGAAGAAATGCAAGAAAGTGCAAGTACAGCGTCTGGAAATCTCCCGGATGTCGACAGTATGGCAGGATTTCAGAACTTTGAAGCTGGAATTTGCAAGAAATGTCTCCAAAATCAACCACAGCAGTCGGAGGAAGTGTGAGCAAAACGACAGACCTGGTGCAGAAAGAATTTACTGAAGGAGAAGTTGTTTTAAGTGCAGAAAGTTGTGTCCAAAACATTCCAGATGTTCACGTTGGAATCGGGTCTGACATTCATCCGGAACAAACCAGTGCAGAGTCCAGAGCAAGTCCCTCAGAAGACGCTGTGGGAGATTCAAACATTGCAGAAGGAAGTGAAGAATGTGCGAGCAAAGCTAAAGCGGATCTAAGCGCGAAACAAGACGCAAAGACTGGTGGAGATTTGACTCTTCCTGGGCCAGACCTTCAGGCAAAAGAACAGAGTCTTGGAGTTGAAGATATGTTGGAAAGTTCCTCAAAACCAACAAGCGCGAAGTCTGGAATAGTCAGCGCAGAGAGTTCCTTAGTAGATTCAAAACTCGCAAGTGATGCAGAGAGTGACCAGAAAGCAGCAGAAAAGCCTGACGTTAGTGACAGCGGAGCAAAAGAAGAGCAGGATTTAAGCAAAATACACCCAGAAAACGTGATTGTCGATGCAAAGAAAGACGCCAAAGTGGAACAATCTCAGGCCAAAATAGACGAGGCCACGGAGAAACAAGAGGCTGTGAGTGAACAAGCTGCAAAGGAACAATCAGCAAAAACTGGAGGAGATTTGACTCTTCCTGGGTCGGAAGGTTCCACAAAGCCAACAAGTGCGGAGTCTGGAACAATCGGAGCAGAGAGTTCATTAGTAGATTCAAAACTCAAGGACAATTTACCAAGCAAAGTTCAAGACTCTCCTGTGACTTGTGCTGAAATGTCCAAAGCAGAACCTCGTTTGGTCACCGAGAAACAAGAGGCTGTGAGTGAACAAGCGGCAAAGGAACAATCGGCAAAAACTGTGGCAGCAAAGAGTTCGGAAACTTTAGCAAAAGTCAAAGTCACAGAAGCGAATACCGAACAAAAGAGTCTGGATTTTGTGCAAAAGAAACGGCCTCAAGAAGTGATTGAAATTCCACTGACTTTTAGCACGACGAATGAAGACAAAGCGGAAATGCCCCAAAACGTGGCGTGTTTGGCTCTGTCTGATGTTGAAAATCGTGAAATGGACGTAACAATTCCGATGGAGAAAGGTAGAATCTCGACGGCGTTCTCGGATTCTGCGGTGCCGCGTTTACGTCTGGCACAATCTGGTTTGGAATTCCAGCCCAATCCCGAGGAAGAGGAGGAGTTCTTTGGTCTCGGCGAGGACGCGTTCTGCCCGCAAGACCTGGAGGAATTCTGCGACACCGAGGAGCGGATGGACTTGGACGAGGACCTGACGGAGGCGAACGTGCGCGTGAGGCCCGTGGAGCGCTACGTTCTGAAGGAAAGTCCTCCCTTCAGCGACGGTGTAGAGGATTTAGAGGAAGCGATTCGCGAAGGTTTCGGGACGTTCGGGAGCGTCGAGGGAGAGGTCGCGGGAAGTTCGTTGATCGTGGAAAAGGAGAAAGTGACGGGGTTCGGAGGGTTGTACCGAGCAAAGGAAACAGGCAAGTCGATAACGGAAGGTTTGAGAGAGAGCAGTGGAACGGATGAGCAGGTTGGAGTGGAGGCGACGGTTTCAGAGGGTATTCCGAGTGATGACTTTGAGGTCAGAGAAGGCCGTGTTGATGGAGAAGGGCAAACTGAAGAGAGATTTGGCAAGAGCGACGTCAACAGTTGGATGAGTGTAAGTGTAGAAAAGGATAAGCTTCAGAAGGATTGGAAAGTGAGCGAAATGACCCGAGAAGGTGCAGAACAATCGCTTGAAAATGACTCGATCGCAGATGCCAGAAATGAGGCGTCACCAGAGCAAGGAGAGACAACACAAAAGGCTAAACGTGAGAATAGCGTCAACGTGGACGTGCCGCGAAGCGAAGGCAGTTTGGACGTCCCGCTGAGTCCGCCCGCCAGCGGCAAAGAGGGCAGCGAGTGGCGCGTTTACGGGCACCGCAGCGGCCGCATGAGCACGAGCCCCCCAAAAACATCAGCCCTAGAAATCCCGCGAGTCCCCTCAGCCCGGGGAAGAGTCGGTTCTCCATGAGTCCAACAGACACGGGTCGATTTGGGAAAGAGGGCAGCGGGGAGTGGAAGTTTTATGGAAATCGAGACAGAGTTAGCCAAAGCGCAACAGAAATAAGAGCGCTAAGTCCGACTGCGCGACCCACGAGTCCTGTCCTGAGTCCCACGAGTCCCACGAGTCCACAGAGATGGGTCAGTTTGGGAAAGCGGGCAGTGGGGAGTGGCTGGTTTACGGCAATCGAAACAGAGTTAGTCCAACTGCAAAACCAACCAGTCCCGTCCCTCGCGCCATGAGTCCCACAGACACGGGCCGATTCGGGAAAGCGGGCAGCGGGGAGTGGAAGTTTTACGGTAATCGAGATAGAGTTAGCCAAAGCGCAACAGAGCTAAGAGCGCTAAGTCCAACTGCGCGACCGACGAGTCCTGTCCTGAGTCCCACGAGTCCCACAGAGATGGGTCGGTTCGGGAAGGCGGGGAGCGGGGAGTGGCTGGTTTACGGGCACAACAGAGACAGAATGAGCCAGCCTCAAAACGACGAGCTGGACTTCCGCGCGATGAGCCCGGAGGAAATGGTGACGTCCGGGTTGTATTTCACAGACTTCAGTCCCGATAATCCCACCCCGGACCTGGGGCAGTTCAGACTGTCACCGCGGCCGCTCAGCCCTCCCCCCGTAGGACCGTACGGCCGCTTCGGGAAGGCCGACAGCGGCGAGTGGCGGGTCTACGGGAACAGCAGCACGGCGGGTCGCGTCAGCAAAGCCGCGAGCGACGAGAGGCTCAGTGCTTACGGCAGCTCGCGCACCCTGAGCCCCGTCGGGCCGGGGGACGCCGCGCACAGGCCGCTGAGTCCGGAGGGAGGGCGCTTCGGGAGCGCGCGAGAGTGGATGGTTCAGCGGAGCCTGAGTCTGCCCAAAGCCGAAACAGGGGGCGGAGCGTCCGATTCGAAGCAGAGGAACCTGAGTCCGCCGGCCGTGGGACGTTTGGTGGAGATCGGGAAGAAGAACTGGCTGAGTTATAAGAGCGGCGACAAAGACGACGAGAAGCTGCGTAAGCGAACGCTGAGTCCGCCCGAGGTGCAGAGGAAGCAGGTCCTCACCCGCGGTGACGGCAGGAAGAGTGGGAGGAACATCATCAGCAGCTTAGGGAAGTTGGTGAAGGGCAAAGGGAGCAAGGAGGGGCGGGTCATCACCAGCAGCGACGGGCCAATCAGGAGCTCCGACAGCGGCTCCGGAGCCAAGAAGGAGCGGGTCAGCGTCTGCAAGATGGCCGCCATGTCCATGTCCAAAGAGCGGAGCCAGGAGAACAAGAGCAGCAGAGACACAGGTGAATGTCGTCACTGACCTCCTAACTCCATCACACCGGCCTGGAGACGAGATGGAGACGAGAGGAAGACTCGAGTTGGAGACTCGACGGAGACAAGGCAAGTCTCCAGGTCTCAGTGAAAACTAACAGCTTCGATTTAGCTGAGACTTTTTCAACTCTCCAGGCAGCCTGAGACTAAGGAGATCTCAAAGAGTTGTACGGAGTCTCTGAGATCTCCTTGGGCTCCAATAGAGAGATCGCGGCGATGTCACCGAAATCTATCACAGGTTAAGGACAAGAAATAGTGTTTGCGACACAACTGCTTGAGACCACACGGCGACGTCTCGAAGACTTGAAAAAGTCTCAGTTGAAATGGAACCTGTTAGTTTTCACCGAGACCTGGAGACTTAACTCCAGGGGACGTCTTGGAGAGGCAACTCGAGTCCCCAACTCGTCTTCAGGCCGATGAGATGGGGATGCACTGATCTGATCCTGGTATCAGATATTGGAGCTGATACAAGAACAAATTCGATATCGGATATCGGCTACAAATATCCGATACTGAACCGATACCAGTTTTGGCTCTCACTGCTTTAAGAACACAACTTTCATTAAATCTAAGCGAGTATCGGCTGTCTGTCATTTTAAAGCTTACAACCTGTAGAATTAATAGTTTTAACCTTTGCAAATGTATGTTTGATCTCAGCGCAAAATGCGGTTAGCAACAACATGCTAAAGCTAGCGGGAGCATGCTAATGTTAACGAGAACTAATCAAGACTGGGTCAGAAATTTAGATAGAAAAACCTGAAGTGGCCACTGTGTGTTTTAGTTTATGAATAACTGATATTAGATTTTAGTAATGACCCAAACATCAGCAGCTTCACAGTTTTAGTTTTAATTTAGTCACAGAAACAAGACGGAATATTTTAGTTCATGACATTATCCATTAACGCTGCTCCTCCTCTGCACCCTTTAGTCCCGCCTCCCTCCATCCAGCATTGGCTGTCCACGAGTGAGCCCCGCCCCGCCCAGGACTCCTCCTCCTCCAGGCCCTGATTGGCTCGTTCGGAGAAGTGAAGGCTGTGATTGGTGACAAGGACAGGACGTTCAGAGTCAAACCTCTTTCTTTAGTCCATAAGAGGAACATCACTTGCAGACCCCCCGCTGTCCTGAACCGCTCAGCAGTTTCAGGATATTCAATCAGTTTGATGTTTGTAAATGTGACGAACTGTGGAGTTCGGCCCAACATTTTAGAAAAGTCTCAGTAGATTCTTTTTCTCCGTCTTTAAGGCGCTGCAGGCGAACAGGGAAAACAATGACATGTAGAGAAATCAACGTGAAACTCCTGCTGTAGATTAATAATAATAATAATAATAATAATAATAATAATAATAATAATAATACATTTTATTTGTATAGTGCTTTTCAAGACACTCAAAGACGCTTCACAGAAATAGAATCACACATAAAAACAACACATTATACTGATATAAATATGAGGCAAAATGTCTAAATACTGGACATTGATTTGGTTAATTTTTGAAGAGACTAGTTGTTACTTAAAATATAGTATAAAAAAAACTCTTCCTCACCCTCCGCGGGCGGTCTCTCTTTTTCCTCCAAGCTCGGGTCCTCTACCAGAGGCCTGGGAGCTTGAGGGTTCTGCGCAGTATCTTTGCAGTTCCTAGAACTGCACTTTTCTGGACCGAGATGTCTGATGTATTTCCTGGGATCTGCTGGAGCCACTCCTCCAGTTTGGGGGTCACTGCCCGAGTGCCCCAACGACCACGGGCACCACTGATGCCTTCACTCTCCAGGCCTTCTCTAGCTCTTCTCTGAGCCCCTGGTATTTCTCTAGTTTCTCGTGTTCCTTTTTCCTGATGTTGAAGTCGCTTGGTATTGCTATGTCAACCACCACGGCTTTCCTCTGCTCTTTGTCCACCACTACAATGTCCGGTTGGTTCATTACCATTCTGTCCGTCTGTATCTGGAAGTCCCACAGGATCTTGGCTCGGTCATTCTCTACCACCTTTGGAGGTGTTTCCCACTTTGACCTTGGGGTTTCCAGCCCATACTCTGCACAGATGTTCCTGTACACTATGCCAGCCACTTGGTTATGGCGCTCCATGTAAGCTTTCCCTGCCAGCATCTTACACCCTGCAGTTATGTGCTGGATTGTCTCATTGGCCTCTTTGCACAGTCTACACCTGGGGTCTTGTCTGGTGTGATAGATCTGGGCCTCTATTGCTCTGGTGCTCAAGGCCTGCTCCTGTGCAGCCATGATGAGCCTCTGTCCTTCAGGCCAGCTCTGTCCAGCCATTGGTAGGATTTCTTCAGTTATGTTTCGGTGGTACATCCCGTGTAGGGGCTTGTCCTCCCATGACGGGACCTCCAGCACCTCATCCTCTGTTCCCCATTGTCTGAGACATTCACTGAGCACGTCATCTGTTGGAGCCTTGTCCTTGATGTACTTGTGGATCTTGGATGTTTCATCCTGGATAGTGGCTCTCACGCTCACTAGTCCTCGGCCTCCTTCCTTACGGCTAGTGTACAGTCTCAGGGTGCTGGATTTGGGATGGAACCCTCCATGCATGGTTAGGAGCTTCCGTGTCTTAACATCTGTGGTCTGTATCTCATCCTTTGGCCAGCTTATTATTCCTGCAGGGTATCTGATTACTGGCAGAGCGTAGCTGTTTATTGCCCGGGATTTGTTCTTGCCATTGAGCTGGCTTCTTAGGACCTGCCTTACTCGTTGGAGGTATTTGGCCGTAGCCGCTTTCCTTGTCACCTCTTCGAGGTTGCCATTTGCTTGTGGGATTCCGAGGTACTTGTAACTGTCCTCAATGTCTGCTATTGTTCCTTCTGGGAGTGAGACCCCTTCTGTGTGGACTACCTTCCCTCTCTTAGTCACCATCCGGCCACACTTCTCTAGTCCGAATGACATCCCAATGTCTGCACTGTATATCCGGGTGGTATGGATCAGTGAGTCCATGTCTCGCTCATTCTTAGCATACAGCTTGATGTCATCCATCTAGAGGAGGTGACTGATGGTGGCCCCGTTCCTGAGTATATATATATATATATATATATATATATATATATATAAAGAAAAATTTAAAGCTTTTCCAACTTTTCCAAATCTTTTCCAAACGTTTTTTTCCCCCAAATTTTCAAAACTTCCAAATAAAAAAAAATCACATTTACATTTTGTTTTCTTTTTTTATTTATATTTTCAAATCTTTTTTTTTTCAAAAATTCAAAACATAAAAAATTCAAAACTTTTCAATTTTTTTCTAATTTTCAAAACTTTTCCAAACCAAAATAGTTGATATTTTCAGTATCAAAAAAAAAATAAAAAAATTAATAAAATAAAATACATTTCCAGGTTTTATTTTGTGACATATTAGTAACAAAGATTTGCTCAGAGGGATTTTGGAGATGGTTTAATATTTTAATAAACTAGTTATTAGGGGGAAAAATCTTTAAAAAATCAGCTTTCTCCTTGTTTTTTTTTTTTGGTTCAAAGCTCAATAAATGTGTAAAAGAAATAATCCTTCTGTGTAAAAATCTTCCAAATGTAGTTTTGCTGTTTGTCTGTAAAGTGTGAGTCTTATGGAGCGACTAAAGTGCAGATGTTGTTAAAGTTTAGTCTCTTTGTCTGCACATCTGTATATTCCTCCCGCCTTTAGCTGCTGCTGTCTCCCACAAAGGAAATGACCATATTTGGATTACAGCGTCTTTCGTGCTACACGTGGATACCAAACATGTCAGTATTTGTGAATGAATAAGCGTGGAAAAGATCAGGGAGCCACACAGACATGATGGAGTCACTTCCTGGATAAATCTCCGAGAATAAACCTGGTAAAGAGTTTGGGCTGATTTTTCTCTGACAGAGTAAAAACTCAGACGTTCAGGAGGAATATTAAAGTCCATGTTTTCACCTGCAGCCTCTGTGGGAACACAGATGTTTGGAGTGTGTGCTTTACATTGTTATCGTACACTCTGAGGGCGGAGTCTGTTTGTAGCCGTCGGCGCCTCCTGAACCCGTTTGATTCACTGAGGAATGTGCTCTGAGGGTTTTACTAACGGTAAAATGTAAATGTAAAGAAATGTTTGGTCACGTTCCATCAGCAGAACATCACTGGGATCAGACCGGGTTAATGGCACTTGTTGTTTCCGTGTCAGCCACTAGAGGGAGACATGGTTTGTGTGATTATTTTATTCTATTCAGTGTGAAGTTGAAGTTCCGGCTGTGGCCTGTGGAGGCGCCACCCTCTGTTCTTTCTAAACTGGTCGAGGTTATTATTATTTTTTTCAATTTTGTTTCCTGTTTTGATCAAACTTTTCAAAGAATTAAAGACGTTTGTGATTAAATCTCTGTGTTGGATGTTTCTGGTTTGAGCCTGGTGTTTCTGAGGGGCGGGTGGTGCTGTAGGAGAGGGTCACCAGGTGCTGTAGGAGAGGGTCACCAGGTGCTGTAGGAGAGAGTCACCAGGTGCTGTAGGAGAGGGTCACCAGGTGCTGTAGGAGAGAGTCACCAGGTGCTGTAGGAGAGGGTCACCAGGTGCTGTAGGAGAGAGTCACCAGTTCCATTCCTGAGCACATGCTGCTGGCGTCTCCTTGAGTATAAACCTTCCCAAAGTGCTGCACATTCATTCGATTCATTCAGAAGAATAATTAACAATAAAAGAATAGAATGAAGATAAATAAACAGTTGTTATGACCCGGCTCTTTTGTATCAGATATTTGGAAAAAGCCAAAGCAAACTTTTAAGGTTCAGTAAAAGTTACATTATGAAAATCAGATTTAATAATATGTACAATATATAAAGTATATTTGGACATAAGAAGCAGAAACTCTAACGTCGCCGACCCTGGACGTCCTGGAGACGCCTCAAGCCTGAGGGAGGTCCGAGGAGGTCAAACATTTCCTGAACCCTGTGAGATCAGCTGCAGTGCTGGTCCTGAGCACTAGAGGGGTCTCCTGGAGGGGTCTCCTGGAGGGGTCTCCTGGTGGGGTCTCCTGGTGGGGTCTCCTGGAGGGGTCTCCTGATGGGTCTCCTGGTGGTGTCTCCTGGTGGGGTCTCCTGGTGGGGTCTCCTGGTGGGGTCTCCTGGAGGGGTCTCCTGGAGGGGTCTCCTGATGGGGTCTCCAGATGGGGTCTCCTGGAGGGGTCTCCTGGAGGGGTCTCCTGATGGGGTCTCCTTGTGGGGTCTCCTGGAGGGGTCTCCTGGTGGGTCTCCTGGAGGGGTCTCCTGGAGGGGTCTCCTGATGGGGTCTCCAGATGGGGTCTCCTGGAGGGGTCTCCTGGAGGGGTCTCCTGGTGGGGTCTCCTGGAGGGGTCTCCTGGAGGGGTCTCCTGGAGGGGTCTCCTGATGGGGTCTCCTGGTGGGGTCTCCTGATGGGGTCTCCTGGAGGGGTCTCTTGGTGGGGTCTCCTGGAGGGGTCTCCTGGTGGGGTCTCCTGGAGGGGTCTCTTGGTGGGGTCTCCTGATGGGGTCTCCTGATGGGGTCTCCTGGAGGGGTCTCCTGGTGGGGTCTCCTGGTGGGGTCTCCTGGAGGGGTCTCCTGATGGGGTCTCCTGGAGGGGTCTCCTGGTGGGGTCTCCTGGTGGGGTCTCCTGGAGGGTCTCTGGTGGGGTCTCCTGGAGGGTCTCCTGATGGGTCTCCTGGAGGGGTCTCCTGATGGGGTCTCCTGGTGGGTCTCCTGGAGGGGTCTCCTGGTGGGGTCTCCAGATGGGGTCTCCTGGAGGGGTCTCCTGATGGGGTCTCCTGGAGGGGTCTCCTGGTGGGGTCTCCTGGTGGGGTCTCCTGGAGGGGTCTCCTGGAGGGGTCTCCTGGAGGGGTCTCCTGATGGGGTCTCCTGATGGGGTCTCCTGGAGGGGTCTCCTGGTGGGGTCTCCTGATGACTCCCAGAGTCAGGACTAAACACGCTGAGGCTAAAGCTAAACTGTGGAACCGTCTTCAGGCCTCAGCTCTTTGTACCTGTGAATATGACTCTGAAAGGCTTTTATCTGCTCTCTGACTTGTTACTGTAATGAACACATTTGTATGTCAGTGTTTTATGGATTGATCAGTTTCTTGTAATTTAACTGTGAAACTCTTTGAATTGTGCTAAACCTGATCTCATGAACGTAGCTCACGGTAAAAAGGCCGGAGGCTCCTTAGTTACTGTTGCTTCCTTTATCCTGTGTCCTGACCAATGGCTGCTCTGCTTTGTGACGACGACACTGGAGGCCGCCATTGCTGTAGTACCTCCATATAGCCACTAGTCCCCCATTGGAATCCATTGCACTTTAGACACGTTAAAAACAGCTTTAATGCCGGTGCCTAATTGTTTGGAACTGTCTACAGCTCGATATTCCTCCTGTGATTACGCTGGGTTAGACACAATCAGAGGCACCGGGCTGGTTATCGTAGGAAACATTTTAGAAATCTCCTACTTAATGAGGGTCGGACTGTTAGCATTGGAGCTGCGCGAGCTACACGTCACGCAAGGGCGGAGTCTACAGTGAAGATCCCGCCCTTATGCCCTTATTAGGAACATGCTTCGTCAGAGCTGGGGAGGAGGAGTCTGTAAATCCGCCATGATTTCCCCTCGAGCGTGGTCATTATGGTAAACGGGGAGGAGTGAGTATTAACGGTCTATTAATAATATGTCTATGGTCCTGACAGGAGGAGGCGTCGCAGCTCCAGCTCCTCCTCCAGGTCACTGAGAAACATCCTGCATGTGCAGCAGCTCTAACCACTGAGCCTCCTCTAAAGTTTATTTCATTTATAACTCTGGGGTTTTTGTTTCTTCTTTTGTCTTTGTGACTTTGTCTTTTTGCTCATTTTCCTGTTAGTTTATTCACAGGTTTAAGATCAGAGAGAAACCTGGTTATATCAACATCAGATCAAATATATAATAAATATATAATCCGTTTATGACGTTTACAGTGACTTTAATAATCACAGAATCATCCTGATCCAGTTTGTGTTTCTGCTGTAACTGATGTCAGTGTGATGATGTTTGTGAGATGATGGCTGCCTCTGCGGAATGTGCTCCGGACACGCCTTTCACTCTTTAACAGGAGGGAAACCTTTACAGAGCAGCATGTACAGCCATGCAGCCAAGATTTAAAAAATAGTGAGGTCCGGATATTTCCTTAAACCGGGGGGTCTGGAGCTCCTCCCCCAGGAATTTTTTAAAGATTCAGATGTAATTTCCTGTATTTTAAGTGATCAAAACCACCCTCATCTCATCCTTTAGCTGTTTTCAAAATTGCTTTTGGAGAGCGTTTGGGAACAGCAGGAAGCCTGAGTGAATGTAGTGAGTGAGTGGTTGGTGGGGATGGGAGGGGCCGATGGTGCAGGCTGGTTGCCTCGCTTCTATCAATCTACCCCAGGGCAGCTGTGGCTACAATAGTAGCTTACCATCACCGAGTATAGAGTGAATGAATAATGCATGAAATTGTAAAGCGACTTTGAGCGTCTGAAAAAGTGCTATATAAGACAATGCATTATTATTATTTTCCTGCTTTTTATTACAGCTTTACTGACAGCACTTCCCAGTTTTGGAACAGTTTGGTCAAACAACAAACCAGAGCAAAACTTAACCCAATTCTTTACTCTAACAGCTTCATCAACCCTCAGCTCTCAAGCTCACTCACTCTCAGATTACAAAAATGCTTTATTTACACAGCTATTTCAAAACCAACACAATTCTTGTCTAGACCTGGACTGACTGACACTAGGACGAAATCAGAATAGGTTTTATTGCCATTGTTATGAACAGGTTCACAACTAGGAATTTTACTCGGACTAAACCAGGACTGGACTGAGTGAGACTACAGGACTAAACCAGGACTATTAAGGACTGGACTGAGTGAGACTACAGGACTAAACCAGGACTGGACTGAGTGAGACTACAGGACTAAACCAGGACTGGACTGAGTGAGACTACAGGACTATTAAGGACTGGACTGAGTGAGACTACAGGACTAAACCAGGACTATTAAGGACTGGACTGAATGAGACTACAGGACTAAACAGGACTATTAAGGACTGGACTGAGTGAGACTACAGGACTAAACCAGGACTATTAAGGACTGGACTGAGAGAGACTACAGGACTAAACCAGGACTATTAAGGACTGGACTGAATGAGACTACAGGACTAAACAGGACTATTAAGGACTGGACTGAATGAGACTACAGGACTAAACCAGGACTATTAAGGACTGGACTGAGTGAGACTACAGGACTAAACCAGGACTATTAAGGACTGGACTGAATGAGACTACAGGACTAAACAGGACTATTAAGGACTGGACTGAATGAGACTAGACAGGATTAATGTAAAAACCCAGTGTGTCAAACTTTGAAAGAAACTTTAGTGAGACCCATGGATGCAGCTGAACTCTCTCTCTCCCCGTCTTCTTTGTGATTCTCTCACTTTTTTGCTGAACCTGAGGCGGGGCATCTGCATCTCTTTCCCCTGTGACCCCGAAGACTAACTTGCTTTGCTTGATCCTCTTCATCTCTTTCTCTGTTTCAGTGAGGAGGAAATGTTAGGACCAGACAGACTGTGTCACAGAAATATCCCAGGCCAGTAGTTCCTACACGTGTTGGAGCTGTGTACCCCTGAAGCTTTAGTGACGAGTCACGTACCCTCTACTTTGACATGAATATTACAAAATAAAAAATCTATTTAATATCTATTTAATCCATTATTACAGTGAAGCAGGTTTTCCACATTGAACACATTTTTGCTCCCCTGAGTGACAGGCTATTAAGAATGTCTTGTCCTAAATAAAAATATTAAATGAAAATGTCAGTTTTTAATTGTTTTGAAAACGAGGCTGTTGGTGTGAACGGGTAAAGCTGAGTGTTTTGCTTTGTCCCAGTGACCAGCTCATTCTGAACATCAGGCCCCGCCCCCTCGTACTGTCAAACCACTGGTATCTACAAATGTGAATGCGCTGGTTTAAGCTCTCATTAAAGTGAAGATCATTCATACGCAGGACATTACAGTCTTTGCATGTGACAGACAAAGCCGCGGGTTTAGAGGCAGAGGAGGGGACACAGACACTTCTCCTTCCTCTCGCTCCTCGGATCAGAATGAGAGGAAAACTCCTGTTGTAAATCGTCAGCATCAGTCTTAAGGCGCACGCACTGGCTCCTCTCTCTTTATGACAGATAGTAAAGAAATTGCAACTCGATCAGACTTTGTCGCGGTTGTTGCTAAAGACGCTGCTGTTGTAGCAGGGCTGACGCACAGACTCAGCCGCGCTCTCGGACTCCGCGGAGTTTTACACTCGGGTCCAAAGCGGGTCTAGAGGTTCGGTTTTAGAGTGGACTCATTTAGGTCCAGAACAAGCTCATCCACGTCTGAATTAGAGGCTCTTCCGCCGGTATAAGCGCGTGTTCACAACATTCATTTGCGCAGTAAAGGATTCAATGTGTCTAAAAAAAAAAATAAAACTAAAATGTTACCGAGGTCCAGTGTTCTGTCGAAATCACCCCCCCTATCGAGAAGTGCCTCCCCCAGCGAATTCGACAACATTCTACTACATTGAAATGACGTAGTAGTTATCAAACAGCATAAAGCGCATCTACTGTAAACCCAATTTTTATGATATTTTCACATCCGTAAAATGTAAAAATGCCCTTGCTTTTGTATGTATAAGATCAAGTTATTTGTTTTTAAGAACAACATGTAGACATCCATGGTGATCTATCTCGATAAATGATATGCATTTTCGGCATCTTCACGTAAATATTATAAACTCATTCTTTATCAATTAAATCAGTAATGCTGTGGAGAAGTGCAAATCATAACAAAATAAATGAATGTACCCACGATTAGCGTAAATACACTACTCAATTTGACGGCTTGAAGGGATGAGCGGGAGTCCTCGTCATACGCATGCGCAATAGCAATAAATCATACATTTCGACAAGGGAAGTGATTTCGACAGAACACCGGACCTCGGTGACCTCAATGGTAGCTACGGCCATTTGTACAGCTTTACTTTGTTTATTTGTTTATTGGACCAGTAAACATTCTGCTCAAAAGGAGTGAGCCAAAGCAAAAAGCTTATGAGCGCCCGCCCCATAAATCCATACAATAAAAGTTCTCATTTCACAATAGTCCAAAGGAATATAGTGGAAAAGTAACAAAACCACAACTAATAACCTGTTAGTCCCTCAGGAAAAGTACCTTTAGCCAGTCGTCCTTCTCAGTGAGAGCAGCTCTGTCCTCTCACATACACAGTGTTGATACATTAAAGGATCTGTATCATGCTATTTTAGCCATTCCAAAGTAAAGTATAGGCATATATATGATATATTGTACCTCTATCACTATGGAGTACTCATTTTTGAGAGAAATATAAGTATTTTTGGGGGGTATTTTCCCTACCCGGAAGATAAGACGCTTCGATTCAGTTAACTCCGCCCCTCTCTCTGCTCATTCCACATTTGCAGTATTATAAATATAAATATCGCTGCAAAAAGTGAAGTTACTTCACATAATGCAGTTATAAGGAGTTGACATGTGCAACAGTTTCATAAATGGCTAACACACATGCTAACACACACGCTAACACACACGCTAACATGCGTTTTGATTGACTCACCGCTCAGTTTGGACTCCCATGAGATCGCGTTGGTTATAAAAGTTATAAAAGTTAATCCACTTTGATTCTGGCCAAGGTTCACCAAGCATCCATCAGGTTGGTTGATATAGTAGCTAGCTTAATCCCGGAAAGAAATTCCAACTTCTGGCGAGTGCACTCTTCTTTAGGAAGGTTGAATAGCCCTGTTCCTCTCGTAGCCAAACGCGCATCCGTGGCATTATCGGTAAGAAAAAAGAGCAGGCGTGTCCAGAGTAGGTTAGAAAGAGCTCAGTCTTCAAAAACAACACTTATGCTCCGATCCATGGCTCCTCCAGCCGTGGGTGCGCTTGATTAGCGTCGTGGACAGCACAGACGCTTCGGAGGGTTGCTGTTTTTTTTTTTTTTTTTTTTTTTTTTAAAGCCGTTTTATAAATAAAAATCAGGCCGTAAGGCATTACATTACAGACGTAGAGCACTTCCGTTCCGCTGTGACGACACAACTGAACAGCTCAGTCGTTTACCAGGAGAGGGTGGAGCAGCTGCTCAGAGAGCAGGATTCAGGAGGATTACTGAGAACTGCGTGAATGAAGCCAAAAACCGCTCTGGGGTGTTTTTGATAAGGAAATAGCATAACAACATGGCTAAAAGCTCCAAAAAGTCGATTTTGCATGATATAGGACCTTTAAGGCCTTTCAAAATAAGTTACTTGAGAATCAAACTCGTGCACATCAGTGTTAATGTATTGTATTGTTGCTGCCGCTGTAATTCTGCCTGTGTGTAAT